>JANQDE010000050.1:968633-989575 GCA_037157785.1 Cephalotes varians | reverse complement strand
TCTCTCTCTCTCTCTCTCTCTCTCTCTCTCTGATCTGATTTTAAATACAATATAAATTTCCATTTCAAAGATGACATAAATGACCTAATCATAAAATATCATAAAATCAGGAAGTTACTCTAAAATTTGAGTCTTGTTCACTTTTATCACTTTTACCAATATAAAAGAAATTAAGCAAAATTATATAAAATTACTAAAAGATTTTTTACAACGCAATAAGATGCGATTATTATTAAATAAAATTATTGTTTTTAATTCAAGGTTGGAAAAAATTACGATTTTTTTTTTTAATGAAAAGAATCAGATTTTTTTATTTAAATTATTTTTTATTTAATTTAGATATTTATTGCTCAAGTTAATAATTTTTAGTAATAAAATAATAGTCGAATTTTATTACAAAATAATAAACGTGTTGTTTTTTTTACTAAGCTTAAACTTTAATTTAATGTGAATAATCAGTGATTTCAAGCGTAGGATTCTTATGAGGTTCGTTAATTTTAAATCAATTTAAATCAATTCTTATGAATAAAATAAAACTTTTTTTTCAATGAATATATTTGAATAGTTAAATTAATAATTTGCATACATATAATTTTTTATTTACAGAGATAAACGCATACATTTAAATATAAAAACTAACTTAGTTTTTTATTTCCTAACACGTTTCTGAATTTTGATTGCATAAGTTGAACGTGCTAAAAATTCGTATCAACTAACAATGAATAGGTGAATAAATCATCATTAACAGCATTATTCAGATGTTTGCATGCTTTCTATCATTCTAAGGCTGATAAATGTAAAATCGTGGCGTGTTGCCGCGTTGACACAGTCCAGTATAACCAGTGTTAAGCACTATTAAATCATAATAAAAATTAACAATTAAAATCTTAATCAAATCTTATTATTTAGTAAAAGAAAAAAAATCATTTGATTTGAATCGCGACTTAAATCGCTGATTTTAATTAATTGATTTCCAGCCAGCTGGTTTTTATAGAAAATTACGTTATTTTGTTGATTAGATAGTGTTTTATATGCTCAAAAAAATACATAATAAAAAGTTATTTATTGCTTACTTTTGTTGATTTAATCAGTTTGTTGACAAAGACATTGCATTTATAAATAAATTGATTACTAATTTGATAATAAATTACGTTATTAAAAACTAATATTTCTAAAATATGTATAAAACATTATCTCAAGAACGAAACAATTATTTGCATTTTTATTGTTATTTTTGGCAAAACAGTAAACTCTATTATTTATTTTAGGGACTTATATGTATATATATATGTATACATGCACGTATGTATGTATGTATGTATATAAATAAAATCTCTAAAAGAGCACGATTTATTAAAAATAAACTGTAGAATAATACTTACATAATAAGGTAAAGATTTTTATAATTTAAATAAACAAAAAAATAAGTTTAGAATAATATAAAATAATAATAATAATAAACGAAAATGTACTGATATGTGGATAATTTTATAAACGAAGAAGGCTAATTTATCAAAGTGGATCTTGATGCTTAATAATATCATATAAATTATTTTTACAAATTGCAACATATTACACGAACAGGTTCTGGCTGATATTTTTCGCAATGAATTCTTTAAAGCGTTTTATATATAATATTAATGTTCATTAACATCAATATTATCTTCATAATAATGTAATAATTGTCTTCAAATTATGAAGATAATTTTGTGTGTGTGATGTTCATTAGTATTAATATTACTTTCATTATTTAATGACATGTCAATTCGTATATAAATGATCAATAATAATATGTTGATATCTCATTAAAAATCTTATTATCATAAATAGAATTTAATTATCTATTGCTCACTTACTAACAGAATTAATTAATATAATAATCTATAATCTTAATAGTTTTTATCTTTTATTAATTTGTAAAAACTCGCACTGACATAAAGTTCGGAATTAAGTTTTTTTAGTTTTAAATTAATATTAAGTTTTAATTCATATTAGTTTCTCTAAATATAACAGATTCAGTCTTAGTGATCGAATGGTAAGACGTCCGGAAAGATAAGAAGATTCTAAGTCCGAATCTTGGCTGAGGTAATAGTTTTCATATTAAATTATTTACAATTACAATTATTATGATATACAAAAAAAAAAAAACATTTAAAGATTTATTAGCATCATATCTAATTGTCATCAATATCATCGTCATTAATATCTAATCATCTATTTTTTAATTCTTTTATTTAAATTTATTTAATTAAATAATAATAAATATAAAATTTAAAATATTAATATACTTACTTATCTATTTTATAGTAAACCTAACGTCTGTGGAATTCATTAAATTTTTCGCATCCATTCGCAGCATATCTAATTTTTATCTAAGTTTGATATTATTATTTCAGCCTGAGACTATCAGGATTGAGTATCAAGATCGAAAGTATTCAATGCGCAGTTTGTAGGATTGGGAGATGTATATAAATTCACGCATAAATATTAATTTAAAAAATCGCACTAAGATTCAGTTCTGAACGAGTAGATTTATTTATGTATATTTAATTGTATAATCGATTCACATTTACGAAACACGATAAACACGAACATTTCTCAACAGCTGACGACATTTACATTCAAATAACATATTAATTCAAATAACATATCATGCAATAGCGAATATTTTTTTAACATAATTGTGTCTATATGATTACAAGCCTATACAAGTAGGGACTTGCGATGGTTTTTACTACTCCCGACAATATATTATATTTTTTTACTGAAATTAAATGATCACGCTTCAATAACCACGAATCCGGCCATGTCAGAAAATTGCATACAACTGGTAGTTGCATTGCCAGCAGAATTTGACGCAAGTTAAGTGTGTGCACTTCCAAGCAAAAATTCGGTTGATCACGTCTTATAAGAATCTTGAAGAAACACTTGGCATAGCAAATTGATAAATATGATTTAACGTTATTACATTCATTTTAGAAATATTAAAAATTTTACACACACCACACACACACACACACACACACACACACACCCACACACACATACTACCGCTCAAAAGTAGATCATCTGTCGAAAACATTCGCTAATTTCAAATATTAATGACTCAGCATCCAATTATCGTATAGAAATGAACAAAAGTGCAGGTGATGTAATACTTTTGAGCGATAGTGTATATACAAGCCAATTTTATTTACTTCAGGAAAACAGATAAAAACAGAAATTGAAGAGTAAATGATACAGCTAAATATAATAAATATAATTTTAAAAGATTAAAAAATAAATTCTGATTTATTAAAATGACTTTAAATTTTGCATTTTTTTCTATTGAATATATTTTTTTCCTTCTTCTCCTTTCTTTCTCTTTTTTCTCAATAACTCTTTTCAAACATAATCGAATTATTTCAAATACTAAAATGATGTAAAATGTAATGTAATTCCTTAAAATACTCTGTAACACGGTTCTGTAGCGAATATTTTTTCAACACAATTTTTTAAACACATATCTATACGGTTACAAGCCTAGCGGGTAATTTACGAGTTTTGCGAGAACTATTTCTGGGAATCTGTGTTTATACTGAAATTAAAATGCTCACGCTTCAATAACCACGAATGCGGTCATGTTGGATTGGTTTACATCTTAAAATCTTAAATATAAGAATCAATCATATCGGCCTTACACTCTCTAATTAGACATTTTTAAAATTAATCATGAAACGACAATGCGTAAATGACAAAAAGCTTTATTTTCAATAGGATAAGAAGCCAACTTTTAAAAATATTTTTTTGTAATCACAAATTTTAAAAATATCTAATCATCTATTTTTTAATTCTTTTATTTAAATTTATTTAAATTTATTTAACTAAATAATAATAAATATAAAATTTAAAATATTAATATACTTACTTATCTATTCTATAGCAAACCTAACTCTCTGGAATTTACTAAATCTTTCGCATCCATTCGCCGCATATACATAGATATGTACATACATCGATAAATTACATATTACATCATGAATTTTTACTACGTTGAGTATATGCGAAAGAAGCATTTGTAAGAACTGCTTTAGAGCATTATTCATATTTTTGTATTTCAGATCCTTTCAAGTATGATCTCGAGAGATATGATCTCACTAGCTGAAGAGAATCTCAAGATCACTTAAGATCCAACTCACAATCTTAAATATAGGATTGGACCATGGCTACTCTTAGCAGCTTGTACATGATAAATTACGAAACTTATCGATCGGTTATTCACTCTTGATATTTCCATTGATTTTTTCTGACATTGTTATTCATTATTATCTATTATTTTTTATTATTATCAGCATAAATCACAATATTAAAATTTTTTAAATATTTTTTTATTATTAAAAATTATATAATTTATTATTAATATTAACAATAAGAAGTGACGTATATATGACTCGTGGAATAAATCAAAAATAAAATTGATAAATGCCTATAGAGTCTCCGCTGATGTCTATGCGTAGAAATGAATGATAAAATAAATGTCCTTTCTTAGTGTAATAAAGACGTATATTTCCAGACGTTTCGACTCTGATTTTGAGTCCTCTTCAGTGACGAAGAATGAATAAAGTTTAATTGGTCTCTCCTCTAGATTGACAAGTCTAGTCCGCTTCATATGTGAAAATAGGAGAGAGGCCAATTTGTACAGATGTTCAAATAAAATAAAAGTCAGTATAACACGAATATTCGTGCTATTTATTTCATTCTTCATTTCTACGCATGGACATCAACGGAGGCTCTATAAGCATTTATCAATTTTATTTTTGATTTATTATTGTTGATAGTTTTTTTATATGTGATAGTTAATTTATATATGATAGTTTATTATTATTATTATTTATTATTATTATTGGTCACTTAAGTGACATAAACCTGAAAAATTTGTTTTTAATTTTTTTCTTGAATATTGATATTTTTTACTTTTCTACAAAATATCCTTTGTTTTCATCAATCCAGTAAAGTATTATATAAGTTTATAAGTATAAATTTTAATTCTTTAACAGCTAAAGTTTTGCTTAGGTGGCAACAATCTAAAAGAAAAATTAACACTCTGATAACCAAGCATAGCAACATAATGTATTACTGTGCCCATCAGCTGCAAAGTTAGTTAGATATGACAGTATGTGAGGACACATGCATGCATTATGCAGCCATTGTGCAAACATTTGATTATCCAGGCAACTTTTCTTGATTTTGCGATTACCGATAAAGTATCATCTTCTCCGATAACCAAGCATGCCAGCGCACCATGCAGTCAATATGCATGCAGTTAATGTAATCAATGTGTCATCTTATATCGATAAGCAAGTAATGTTTGCATATATGTTGGCGTACATTATGCGATTATAATGCAAACATTTAGTTATCAGGATTGTTGTTTAAAAATTGTCAGTAAAACAGCATTATATAATTCAGAGTCTTGAGATACACATATCTCGCAACATAATCACGAACATTTACCTAAGGTGAATAGTCTTGTCCTCTGCAGTAATGCGATTTAACAAATAAGCGCTCAAGTCGGCAAAGCAGCTAGCATGTTTGCCGAGCAAATAATAAAAATTGCATTGAATAATAAAAATTGCTAATTGCTTTATCTCAATCTAGTGCGTAGCACACTAATTTATTATAAAAATTATATTAATTTTTTTAAAAGATATTAATATAAATATTCTAATTAATTTATGTTGTGAATTTAACAATAATACATTTTACTTACATTTTTTTTACACACACACACACACACACACACACACACACACATACACACAATTTATGTAATAGAAATATTTTCAAAAACAAAAAATACACAAAATCGATACATTATTAAAGGGAACATATACTACTATTATTATCTAATAATGACAGCTTCTAATATGCAATTTCTAATATATAATTTCTATCGCAATAGAAGTAGTTTATATTGTATATATATCACGTCCAAGTCTTAGGACTCTTTAATTCACAGAAAATTCGGGGTTCAAGAGAGCGTCAGTTGCGTCAGTTGGAAAGACCATTCTCATAGGTTAATATTCTGTAGTATGTATCACAAGTTGAACATACTTGAATAAGGTCTCAACATCCGATATGTATGCTAACATCTAGGACAATATACCCATTGGTCCTTTATCGATTCTTTTAGAATAAAATATACATTTTTCTAACAGTTTTTTTACAAAGTTTTTTAAAGAAGAAGACGGGGATTTCAATGAATAAAGATTTACACTGCTCGAATATTTATCACTTATTCCATTATCTATCATTTATTTCAAAGATATATGTATCAATAATTCAAACTGTTGATTACGTTAATAATTTCAAGTACATAGTTCTGTCTCATTTTGTAGGTATTTATAGTAGCAAACAAATGAAAATACCTACTATATATCGATTATGTCGATATTAATTATTAAAATGATAAGAATAATTGAATATGCATATTACAAGCTTTAATTATTCAAATTTAACCATTTATTGCAGTAGGAAAATAAAAGCATGAGTAAACATTTTTTTATACACTCGATTATTTTAATCTGTTAATTATTTAATTTTCGATTACAATTAGCTTTACGCTTTCGTTCTAAATGAGATATCTTTACATTCTTACGTTGATGATGAAAGAGACACGTGTTTCGCTTTACGAATGTTGAGGGAAGCTAGAAGTGTAGCGATAAATAAACATAAAATCTTTTTTTTCGTTTTTTAATTATTGAATTACTTAATTTTTGTAATTATATAAAGATTTCACATACACAAGAAGTATCACTTAAATTAATTATATCACAAAAATAAATTATTATAAAATAATTCATTATTACGGAAAGAACGATTTTGTTGAAGTGCTAGAATAAATCTGTTTGCAACATTGCTTATCATGCTTGAATTTTCTGCATAATTATTGATCTAACAAAATTATTTTCAGATTTGTATCTTTCTAAATTTTTAGATACTTCAGCAAAATCGTTTCGTAGTAATAAATTAATTTATTATATATTTTTCTTTTAATCAAAATAATACATTTTCTTCTATATAGATTTTAGATTTAATGCACTCGCTTTAAAATGCACCTTGTTGCGATTTTTTTATACAAAGACATCAATTATATCGACTCGTATTTTCTATTTAAAGACGGATATGACTGGCATATGCGGACCTCGCTTATTCTTTTAATCATGAAGTGAATCGTGATTATTATCAGCAAATCAGCTGATCGAAGTAGTGTAGTAAACATGTTACACGAGCACACGACGGGTTTATTCATGAACTGCACACGCGCGCAGGATATAATAATCGATATAATATAATAATCTGCGAAATAGATCTTTTGTGTTTTGCATTCTATAGAAGCACATATAATTATTATATATACTTTTATTTTAAAATATATATATGTATATAATAAGACAAAGAATAAAATATTGAATCGTAAGATATAAAAAAGCCGCTATAAGAAAAATATTATTTTATTATAATTAATTATTATTATTATTATTATTATTATTATAATTAATTATTTTATTATAATTAATAAATGTTTAAGGAAGTGTATTAAAAATGTAAAGAGCTCCACAAGTACATATTTTTCTTCAACAAAAATAACATTATCACTTAAAAGTGTTAATTGTTAGTAAATAATATTTAGTAAAGAAAAACTAAGTATTTAAAAAAATACTTAAAAAAAATTATGAAATATTTAAAAAATAAATAAAATAAAAAATTTGATAGTTATTTAATATTTATTTTATAATATTGAATAATTATTTAATATTATTTTATAATATTCAATAAAAATATAACATTTGAGATAATTATTTTATATTATAATAAATATTTCAGCAACAATGAATTTTTTAAATTTTTGGGCAATTTTGATTAATTTAGCAAGGCCTTTCTTTCTTATAAATAACCTAACACCCTACTGTAGTGAGAAAGTTTAATATTGGAAGATAATATCCTAAAGAGTAAACTGAATGTAGAGAATATATACCAAAAATATACAGCGGCTGAACTCAGAAGATAAAAGTAATTTCTTAAAACGCAGGTTAAAATTATAATTTCTACATTCTTGCAGGATTAAATATTGATGTAAGAAATCAAAGATTTTTATATTATAATAGATATTTAGATTGGCATCAATTAATTAGGATTAAATGAATTTTATACAATACTGATTTAATTTCTTGTAATTCTAAAGCTGATCTCTTTTATATTGAAATTATTGAACCTAATCAATTTTATCGTCTAATTGATTATTATTAATTATAATTATTATCTATTAATTATTATAATATTTATATTAGCCATTATAAAATACTTTATATATTGATTGTAGGAATCAATAACATCCACATGCTATTTTGTACGTACAGTTTTTATTCGGAATTTATTATAAGGATACTAAAAATTATATGTATACTTAGAATGTCGCACATTGCTTAATTCTAAGGAGTACATATTCAGAAAGGCACAGAATGGTATATTCAGCTTTTCGTTTTTTACTTCATCAGCCGCGAGGCTCCATTATCATTTCGTATTCAAGTGAGTTTCTAGAAAACAACGAGAACGAGAATTGAGAAGGCAACGATCCGGTGGTTATGTACAAAATAGGACGTCTCTGAATTTATCTCGTTCTCGTCGATTTTCGAGAGTTGCATCTCAAGACATGACTCGCTTGCTCTCGTCACGCGGGCAGGAAGAAAATGGGCTTTTCCCCGCGAGTTTCGTCGGCGATCGCATGCGATAACATTTCCCACGAGAAATCGGTACGCAGCCGTCCTCGCGACCGTATGCGGCGATGTGTGTTTTACCGCGATCCTAATTTACATAAATAATAATTATTATTATAGTCGTGTCGCGGAAGAGAAACCGGGCGCGGTGCGTTTCCCCTTGCGAAAACAGAGATGCTTTGCTTCACTTCAATTTATTAGTATTACGGCTCGATCTTCAAGCGGCTAAGATGACGCTTTCTAATCGTGATAAGATGATCCTAAGATCTCGCCCGAAATCTCGCGCCTGTCGTTCGATTGCTTTCTCCGTGTCTTTCAGAGCTGCGCCCTCGTTTCTCGGTGCACCGTGGTCGATTATTTATTGGACGTGATTTCCGGATTTGTTCGGAAAAACATTCGACCTCTGATAATCGGATCGACCGCAACCGGTCGACGTATCGGCGCATCGCTCGTTTCGCAGATGATGAATCACTTTCTTGCGGAGAAGCCGTCGCCGGTCGGATCCAGCAACCATGGATAATTGTTGGGACACTCCATGCACGTGAAGAGACGCAGAGTTTCGCCGGGCAGCTCTCTGGTCGTCAGAGGACAAGCATTGGGCAACGAGCAGTAGGGTAAACCCTTCTCGTCACAGGTCTCCTTCCAATCCTGGAAATCTCTGAGGGCGGAAAGTTCTGTGGGTTGTTGCATCCACTTAATCACCTGGAAGAGAAACAAGATATGAAACTTCTTCTCTTTATATAAATGCATTAATTCTATTTGCATCCGTGAGCGGAATAATCTGCACATAATGATCGTCACCTCTGAATTCATTTACTGTAGAAATTATAATACTGTCTTTTGTTTTGATTATTACACGTAATTTCTAAGTAAAATCGAAAGTAATAGAACTATATCGATATATGGCTATGCGCGGTGATACGGGCCAACTATCAGTTGAACGCCGCTGATGTTTGAACTCAGTTGCGTAGTTAGAGTCGTGATGCAAATGGGTTAATAATTGTTATATGAAAAGAACGGTTTTGCTGAAGTCAAAATAATTATATGGAACATTCAAACCGGTTAGAATGTCAAAATTTTTTGCATTGTTCATTATGCTTAAGCATTCTACATAATTATTTTGATAATTCAATGATCAAATGATCCAATAATAATTATTGATAATTATTTTAAGTTTGATAAAATTATTTTCAGGTCTGTAAATTTTTAAAATAGCAAAACTTCTTTCCGTATAAAAAATGCAAATTTAATCTCACCTGAACCATAGTGACGAAGTACACGTCGCTCCTGGCAATCATTTCTTCGATGAACTTGATCAATTCTTCCTTGTATTCCTTCTTGCTCTTCAGCCAGGACGCGTGGAAGTGTAGACCGAGTGGCGCCCGGTTGCTGTTGAAATGTCTGTTGAAATTGTGTCTAAGCAGACGAGCGAACTGTTCGCCGGTTTGGATATTGGAGCACGAATCGACCATATGACAACCTGGCAGGGATTCGTCAAAGGTGGGATCGTCCCTGCGATCTAGCTCATTCATCACCATCTCCCATACTGGATGCGATCTCGACGGGCAGTTGCCTCCGTTGCCATTGCATCTGTGGGGCATCCTGAAGTACAATGTGTACGGCCAAATTGGCACACGTCCCAAAGACGCGGTGATGGAAGCGTCGTACACAAAGAATTGATCGGCCATCATCTCGAACTGCTTGTTACCGCCGACTCTGAGATAAGGGGCCCGCACGCCAATGATAGAGCCATCGGTGATGTTGGCGAAACGTTCGATGATCAGTCTGGCGCCGGCCATCTCCGCCAGCCAATCGTCGTACGTACCCTGACTCCAATATTGCGGATCCTCTTTGTGCGTCAACGAGAATACCGCGATCTCATGGCCGCGTCGATGAAGATCTTGCACCGCCGAATAGTTGGTGTACTTGTGGGAGACGAAGAATGTACCGCGGATCTGGCAACCGTTCGGGTTCTGACGTTGCCCGTTGAAGATTTCCTCATAGAGATCGATATTATCCACGTTTACGGCGCCGTTGAAAGTGATCGTGATCATCTGCGGCACTTGCTGGGGATCGATGTTGCCGGGTATACGGGTACCGTCGGCCGAACAGTAGCAATCGGGCAGAACGCATTGCGTGGGATCGCAATCCGGTGCGCGATTGGGATCGGTCTCCACGGCTGTAACGCGAATATTTTTTTCAATAACGTGTATCGATTTAAAAAAATTTTTTTACTTAAGAAGAATTGAATTTAAAATGCTATTAATATATGTGCTTAATATTGAAGACATCTTCAAGACATCCTTATACATCCTTGATATTTTAACAATCACACTCGACTATTCTATATACGCGCAATACGATTGTAATCCAAATCTGGGCTCGTGTTTACATTAAATCACGGTAAACGAATGTAACACGTTGCAACACTTACTGCAGGCGTTCTCATCGGATTCGTCCTTGCAGTCGGGCTTGCCATTACAGAAGAGCTCCTTGTCGACGCACTCGCCGTTACCGCACGACAATTTCCCCTCTGGGCAAATAGGTTCATCGGTCTTGAGGATGGGCAAAACCTTACGCGGTTCTGTAAAACGCAATCTCTGTTAGACTGCGCGACGCTCGTCCACTAATTGACTACCATTCGAGATATTGAGCAGGCATATAGGAATTCATCAATACAGAAACATCAATAAAGTGACCATAGAGTGCCTAGTACGACAAAATATTTATCGCGTTCTCAATCAATTGGTCGTCAATCAATTAATTATTTTTTTTGTTAAAACGCGAATTCTCTTCATTAAGAATTCGTTAAATAAAATTACGATATGTCACTAATTATACCTGAATAACTAAAAGGTAATAGTCTTATAATAGTCTTGTAATAGTCTTATAATATTTTTGTAGTCAATTTTCGAATATTGCATGAGATCGTTATTATTATCGCGCTCTACATAATTCACGTGAAAAACTAGCTGGTGTAATCGAAGCAATTAATATCTCGTAATAAGCACTTTATGACTAGTTACTGAATACTATATAAAATCCTCACTGCTGTTGGTGCTCTAAGTAATTCACATGACCAGCTACAGGTGTAATCAAGGCCCGAATGCCGCTGTTTCCCGTTTATTTACACGCAGCAGCGTAGGAACCGTGTGTCGTTCTACATAAGTAGACTTGGAAAATACAAAGATGCAAAATAAAACGGTTAAGCTGGGGGAGATCGTGCTGAATTAATTCGTGCCACCCAATTTCCGCAGCCTACCTCGTCACCTTAGCAAACAGTAACGTATTAAATCTCTACTCCGTGTATTTTTTAACGCGCGGTGGCGGAGTATATACATATGTATGCAGGTAGCTCAAGGACTTCGAGCTCTCGCAATTCTTTCGGAGAAGAGAACGCCTTAACAGACGCGCTCGTTCCTACGCCACTGCCCTCCGAGCTCTTTTTTTTTATTTTTATTTTTCGTCGGAATGGCTTTCGTCTCGTCTCGTTTGTCGTCCTCTTTTATTTTCGTCCAGTCTATCTTTACATTTCTACTACAAAGTGCACATTTTGTTGGTCGGTCAATGCTTCTCAAAGTTTCCCCATTTCATTGTCCACGAAAGAGTATATGCGACTCGTCCTGCAACCTCTTTCCAGTTCTCGCAGGAAGACTATTTGTCTTTCGCTCGACGATGACTCCGAAGATAAACTTTGACTCGGCATTTGTCTGCCTCGTCGACTGGCAGCGATGCACGCAAGCCGTTATTCGTATGTATGAGAGAATGAGAGGCAGAGAGAAAGAGAGAAAGAGAAAAAAAATGAGCTTTGGAAATGTGATGTGATGGTGCGAGCGAAACTGTAGAGGCGCGCGAATAACTTGCGAAATTAGAGTGTCAAGCAGCGGTTGGCATGAAGGAATTTGGCATGTTTGGCGATGTCGCGATTTTCAGGATTAATTGATGAACATGAATTGACTAATGTTTTTTTTTTTATTATTTTTTCGCACTCGTGAAAACTCGATTCGTCGAAAGCTTTTCCGTAATCTTCTGTCGTTTGGAAATTGATGACTGTTGAGTCTGTACCTTTTAGCTTAGCTACCGTTTGTAATCGAAAGAAAGTATGCGACATCCTGTTTACCAATCGACAGCTGCGACAGATTGAAATTACGGAAATTATGAATGTGAGAAAAAGTCTCTCGTCGTCTAACGATCGTGAGAAAGAAGAATCTCTCTCTTAATGAGATTAACGATCGGACGCGCGTTTCGAGACTTCAGTGGTAAAAGCGATCAGATCGCAAGCTGGCCGAGTAGCTAGTTCTGTAAGGAGGCCAGACCGCCGAAGCGAAACCGATCTGGATGTAGAGAGAAAGATCGGCGAACGAATACGTGCAACCTCGTACCTGGAGCGAATTAGGGGGAGAAGGGGAAGGTGCGCTAAATGTTAGAAAATCGTTGCGTGCTAATGTTGACTCGTATTCGAACTGCAGAAAGAGCATGACATTTAAAATTTGCATCGGCGGCGGTAACGTATGATGCGAAATATATATCGTGATTCTGCTAATATGCAATTAGTTAATTAATTATTTCAATATTCATCTAACATTTATAGGACATTAGAATTAATTTATCTAACACAAAGTTCGTATTTAGTGAAATGAGAATCGAACGCAGCGGTGCGTTCAATGTTAAATGGAATTACATTTTGAAACACCGGTGCAAAAATCACGATTATCTCTTATTAAGTAGAGAGATTATCAACGCGCGAATTGCAACATATGATTTTATGCACGTTTTTGCGTAAACGTTGCTTTTTTTCTCGCGATCCTCTCTCTTCCTCCCTCTTCGTCCTACTCCCTCTTCCTCCTCCTTACAACGGAAATCATTTACATTAGCGCGAGATCCGCTTATTCAATAACTGACTTCAAACGCTATCATACAAACATAAATGTCGCTAACGGAGATATATCTAATATATGTTCACGCGATAAGATAAATATTTCGCTACCGGTTATCGCCGCTCACAAGAGAACAGTGTCGTAACGCGGAAGCATTAATAGTCTTCCGCGTGCACACTGGCACGCAACGTAATGTTAACGATTTGACGACAGATTGACGTTAAGCCGACAGCAAGTCTAGTAAAAATTGAATCGAAATTGGACGAAACCGCAAGAATCAAATATCTCATTAAACTTCGCTTAGCTCAACTGCGGAATTAGCGTGAGTTGAAATTGCTTTCCGTGAAAAGAGAGATTCTTTAGCAAAAGAAATTCTCAATGTGATTATAAATGAGAAAAGAAAAGTTGATACATGTATAAAATATTTAATAACTATCTCTTAAATAGTGAAGTCGAGGAGTATTAGTTAAATGGTAATGGTAATCGAAATGGTATCGAGAATACTGATCTCTTCGTTCAACTCCGTTGGAAAGTGCAGTTTTGTTAGTCGTACGCGCGGTGAGTCGTGGAAATTGCATGAGAGAAAAATACGGGAGATAGTTCCGAGGATTCGAAACCGGGTTAGTCGCTCGCGAGGCCCGATGTTTTCACGACCGTAGCGTCTCTGAAACATTTTTCGTCCCGATGAGGCGTCGAACGGGGCCCCCCGCTGGGCCGGCACTTTCGCTGAAAATCGAAACCAGTCCCCGTCGAGACTCGCCGCGAGTCTCAGGAAAGTGATCGGACGAGAAACTTCCGCGGCGGGCGAGAAACGTCTCTCGAAAGTAATCGGGACTCGGGTATTTTCGATCGTTAAGTCGCTCTCCTGTATAAATCCTCCCCCTCTCTTGCTCTCGCGAATCAATCTCGAATCCCGTCGTCGTATTAATGCGCGCTTTCCGGTTTAATGGCATCGCACGTCGTTGGAAAGTTTCGCATAGTTGGCTTTTTCGAGCGACGTCGTTTACGTAACGAAAACGATTGCGTAATATCCCGTATCGCGATTAAAAGAAGCGATTTCTTGCTTGTAAAAACGAGTAAGTTATCCGAAACAAAGTTGCGATCAATGGCGAAAACTTTTGAATGGTTCGAGAATATTTGATTTCTAATGATATCCCTATTTCTTCTTCATTCGATATCGATCGATGAGACGTTCAGAGACGTTCAGGGTCGCTGCGCATCGTGAGCCGCATAAGATGTGCGTAAAGATGGTCATGCGTTAGTTCTAATGATGCGAACGGTGCGTGCTACGTTGCGAGTCTACGAGAGGAATCGGCGATTTGACCGGCGAGATTGGCGGCCGCCATCGCCGATTCTCCGACTTACTCTCGAGCTTGTCACAGTTGGTGACTTTGCCCTTCCAATCGCAGGTCTGTTTGTCCAAGTCAAAGGCCAGTCCGCTGGGACACGTGATTTGCTTCAGGCCGGACCTTGTACACCTGCCGGAGCCGGGACAGAAAACAAAGGGTGCCTGCGTGAGTCTAACTAGGGAAAAAGACGTGACGTTCGCTTACTCTCGAGCTGATCGCAGTTTTTCACGTTCGTCTTCCAGTCGCAGGTCTGCCGTTCGATGTCGAACGCGAGGCCCGTGGGGCATCGCACCGTCGCCAGCCTGGTCACGCCGATCTCGCTGGCTTTGTCGCACCTAAGGTCATTCTCATATCGAAAATCCTTTCCCACGTACGCGTAGTGGCCTCGAACGCGGTCAGTAATTTTGAATTTCGCTTCGGTTTGCGAAATAATTAAGCGCGGAACATAATAGAGATGAAACAATGTGCTTGCAGTAAACAAGCATAAGTGCATTAACATTCCATAAACTGGCGTTACGCGTGAACTATTGTTGCTCCGTAATATGATCGAGTAATACAGTGTTTATGCTCTTCTATTATGCTCTGCTAATATAATTTTAGGTTTTGATACCGTACTTGCGTGAATGAAAGTCATAAATGAAGAAACAATGATTGCTGTATTAGAAATGCAAAGTTATTCGCGTCGATTGTAAAAAATATCAAATGGCAAGGGAAATGTTAGACTGGTCTCGGGGTTGCATCTACCGGATCGCCTTGAGACAGGAAAATCGAAGCTTGATCAATCACAATCTTGGATCAATAATTAAACGGTTGACGTTGTTTTTATTAATTAATAACGTGTCGTCATCTGCATTCCAGCGTATATTTATTATACACTCTGTCAAAACCGGATGTCCTTGAGACTTACATTCTCTATCATGGTGCCGAACGAAAGATGTAAAAAGCACGCGTCTCGCTTCCTGTGTTCTTTAACGGGCAATTAACAATTTTAACAAAGCCCTCTTGAATGTGCGTGCATAAAGATGGGCGAATAAGATTAAATTAGCGAGAATTAAAACCGGCGCGCGATCCAGGGAAAGTACAGTGATTGAATCTGACAAGTCTGCTTCCTGGCGACCGGTAGAATCGGTGATATAAGTCGAGGAACAGGCGGAAGTGAGTCAGCTAGCTCTTTTAATCAGCCAGCGCGAGCTAGCTTTTTTATTTAAAACCCGATTCACCCTTACGCGTGATTCCATTCACTCGCGATTGCTGTAAATTAAACGCATTATATAAACTAAACATTATATAAACACGATAAACTATAATGATATTAAGCGGAGGCAGCTCACCGTGGTGTTCTCCAAGTTCTTGGAAACCGGTGCCTAAATTTTTATTACTCTTTGCGTGAAATAGTAGAAGTTTACATAATGTTATTCTGCTCAGGACATTGAAATGGCTCGATCCGATCCTGTATTCGCGGATGGAATGATACGGCGGCTTACCTCACGACGTCACGACAGTCTCCTTCAACGCTCAAGCGAAAGTATTCGTCGCCCGGCCTGTCCTGACAAAGTTCCTCAGCGTTTGCGTCAGTCCCGTCGCCACCTTCCTCATCTTGCGCTCCGACTTGTGTCCCTGCAGACAGGAATATAATTTATTAATTAATAATGCTCATCTTGTGTCGCAAGTGAGTCACAAAACTAACTTTATATTAAATTCGATTTATAGCTTCTTCACGCAATAGTCACAAATTTAATAATTATTAAATCCCTTGGAAATTATACAAAATATGTTGCAAAATTCAATAAAGATATTCTTGGAGGAGAGGGAAAGGATAAGGATCATTCTAATTTTTAAATAGCTTCTATCCGTCAAAGTTTTCAAAAGATTTTAAAAAATCTTTATAA
Source organism: Cephalotes varians (assembly GCA_037157785.1). NCBI lineage: Eukaryota > Metazoa > Arthropoda > Insecta > Hymenoptera > Formicidae > Cephalotes > Cephalotes varians. The sequence continues at coordinate 972,704 of JANQDE010000050.1, read as the reverse complement.
ACATTTCCAAATGATAACGCAATGAGCGTTGTAAATAATAGAATCAATTGACGTGATCAAAAGCGAACTTCAACTGAATGTGACATTTTGTACGGGGACAAAACGAAGGTGAATTCGATTAATCGTTGAAAATGTCACGATCGGTTCACGACACGCGAGTGTGCGCTTCGCGATCGAAGGAGGGGTCGGTGAACTCCGTTAGAAGTAGAAAGTCTTGAAAATGTCAGGGCAACAGGGGGAAGGGAAAGCGACAGTGGTTCTCCAAAGATTTTATTTCTCTCTCTCTCTCTCTCTCTCTCTCTCTCTCTCTCTCTCTCTCTCTCTCTCTCTCTCTCTCTCTCTCTTTTGAAATGTACGCTACCAATATCAATTTTAAATATTTTCTCTTATTTTTATTTCTTTTTATTTACAATTCTAATTTTTTTAATGTCTATTGACAGTATCTATTTCCTTTTATTATGCAATATTCAAATTCTTAACGTTTTACAACAATTTTAAAATTAATATCTCATAACTTCGGTCGCAGTTTGTTCCACTAATTTGACGCACACTACATAAATTGAAATTTAAAAATTTAACTTCAAATTTTGATTGCGAATAGATGTCAAAATAGCGACGCGAGAAATTTTTGCGCGGTTAAATTGTAAATAAAATAAATTACACTTACCGGCAAGTAGACACAGGGATCCCAACAGAAATATCAACTTCGGCGACATCGTCGTCGTCGTCAGGACAGAGAACGTCTGGACAAGCCGCGCCCTCTCCGCCCCTCTATATGTGCACTACCACTCCTTCCCTCTTCATTCGCAGGACTTTCACCTTCCGGATCGTGCTGCCACCTTTTAAGCATCAAGAAAGAAGTCCTGTTTATCAAAAAACACGAAAAGTCGATGAGTAGTTGAGTCCCATCATCATTGAGAATTTAGCTGGAAAAATTATTACATGCATGGTAATCATTACAATGTCGTAATGATAATCATTACACGGAAAGAACAGTTTGTCGAAGTATCTAAATTTAGCTAGATACAGATCTGAAAATGTTTTTGTTATAGACCATCAAAATAATTATTGACAATACTGCAAAAAATTTTCATTCTAGCAATCAGTTGAAGTGTTTTACATAATTGTTTTGATAATCCAAACAAAATTATTTTCAAATCTAGGATTTTCAAAAAATACGAGAATACTATAGTATACGTTAAGTACAATACATTACAGAGTTTCGCAAAATATAAGAATAAAGGCTCCTTGTATTTCAGCAAAAAAAGGAAACATTCTTTCCGTGTGCAATGACATTCTTCGGGAAATTTTTAACTTACTTGACTTAGTCATGTAAACATAGTATAATCAAGCCTATAAGGGTAATCTCTGAAACAAAGATAAAATGAAAAAATCTAAGATTTAGAGATATGGAACGCAGGTTAAGCATGGAGGACGGAATGCAGAATTAATTATTTGCACGCGGATTCTATCTAGCTCCATTATTTATTCCTCATTTTTGCACCACCGACTTGCCTGATATGGAAACCATTTTTAACTCGGCGGACCGCCGAGTTAGCGGTTTTTTCTTTGAACAAAGATCGCATCAGAAATGCTGCATAGCAGAATCTGAAAGCTAGATTTATGATGTTGTTTTGAGCATTTAAGAGAATTAAGAGATTTACCACTTAAAAGGAGCTTAAGTATCGATTAGTATATAAGCATAATGAAGATAATTTCTTCAATGTGTGCCGCTATTCAATATTCAAGGTCCAAGCCGTGACTTTGATCACCATACATCGAGAAGTGAAAACAGAATCTTTTACGAAGCGTTTTTTTTACGATCCTCAAGAAAACGTTACGATGTCCCGAAAGCGACGTCGCGAATGAAGCACTCATAAATTTGAGAAAGTGTCACTCGCGCCGCATTACTTTCATCGGAAATCGCATTTGACGATGCACTTAAGTGCCATTTTAGTGCGCAGTATCGAGAAATATCGGGGTATTCACAAAGTAAACTCAACGTATAGCCCCGTTAAAGCGACGCGTTATGGACGAGAGCTCTGCTTGAAAAGGAAATATCCGCGCGTGGGAAGAGAAAAGTCATTCGAATGGGAGAGATATAATTTGAGATGTAATGTTCATGCGTACGTGACCGCGGAATCGTTCTCGGTGCACTCGGCAAATTAACTGCCTGCTCGCGTTTCTGTGAAATCGTTAATGATTCAATCCCTTTAAGTACGTAACCATGAGATGTATCCTTCCGGAAGAGCAGTATCATCTGCATGTGCAGCGAGGCGCGGCGAGTTTCCCGCGTGTCGGGAGGCATTTGACCTTTCGGCGAAATCCATTGCTATGCCCTCGAAAATGCATTTTCTCGAAATAACGTAGCGCACCGATGTAGCGTTTGAATCGAGTTTTCGAACGTTTGTATCTTTTAATCCTTAGACAATACCGTGTGTAAAACGTTGTGTAATTCTGATATCATAAGTCAAAGGCGCTCGTTTCGGCGCAGGTTAATTATTGAGCAGGAAGCGAGATCTTCCGCATTAAAGCGAGCGCCATTATGTCATCGATATTTCGATCAGTATACCATTCTGATATTTTTTTTGTTCGTCGGCATTGAAGAAGATCTATTTCGAATCCGGCCACTGTTTCATCTATTTAAAGTGATTCAAAAAATCTATAAAAATTCCTGAATATACTTTCAAGTTTTGTAGAATAAACGTTTGTATTTATTTGATAATTCTTATATAATGATTTATCGCTCTAATAACTGCGTTGGCTCGTAAAGGCAATTTGTATTAATTTGATTTATTCTTGGAGTCATTGAATCTTATTTGATTCGTTAGTTGTATCTTATATATTTAAATGTTTGTACTTTATTTTAGAAAAAGATAAAATATAAGAACTGGGTGACTTTTCAAAATTACGATAAATTTTCATGAAAATTGATCGGACTCGAAATACCCCCGTTTGTACGGAACGGATTAACGTGGGAGGGACGTATAAATATACCTATTTTTCTACCGATATCCAATTGCCATCTTATTCTAAGGCATCCTTGGAACTCTTGGCAAGACGATGATAATAATCTCGGTGATCAATAAATTTGCGGTTTACGTAGCAAAGGTTATCTGTGTCGTTGCGGGCGAAATAACATTGCAATACGTGTATTATTACGCGAGGCATTTGCATCGGCACGGCGAAAGACGTTTATTCCAAATTCAGGTTACGAGCGTACCGCGACACGTGCGAAGGAACATAGATCTTCTTCAATGCCGACGAACAAAAAAAAGTCAGAATGATATACTGACCGAAATATCGATGTCACGAAAGTGACACGAAGCCAACATAATGGCGCTCGCTTTAATGCGGAAGATCTCGCTTTCTGCTTAATAATTAACTTGAGACGAACGCCTTTGACTTATGATACCAGAATTACGCTTACACAACGTGGAGAATTCAGTTCGCCGGACTAATTATGATACGACAGTGAAACGTAAGTGTCACCGTTATAAACCGATTAAAATTTGCATGAGATCAGCATTAATCAAGTGCATACTTTCGTTACTCATTAATCGAAAGATATGTTCGAATCATTAAATGGAAAGTAGCAATACAGGTTGATTAATCGGATACGCGTAATTTACGTGTAATTGTTTTAATGCAATGCGTCGGGTCTTTTTTTCTCGACGAGCGCGCAGAAGATTCTATAATTTCAACGACACTGTCGTTATCATTATATAGTTAATAACTTTTTTTATCGTATTATACGATAAAACGTATACGCAACGACAATTTAATGATAACGATAACTTTCATTAAAAGGCTGATGTTCATTAAGAGCTGGCTGTTCCAGCTTTGGGTAAACTATGTAATAATTTATCCGAAGGTGGAACAACCGGCCCTAAGTCTTTTTAAGCGTAGGAACCGCCATTTTAGACAATCAGGCAAATTTACTAAAGAAATGTTCTTCTTGCTTACACTTCGTACTTGCTTACACTTTACATCAAAGTGCACGAAGAAGAACATTCCTTAAATCGATAGCATCGCTTAATTGGCTAAGATTGCTGTGATTCCTACATCAAC
>JANQDE010000050.1:914104-968603 GCA_037157785.1 Cephalotes varians | reverse complement strand
AAAAAAAAAACAAATAGAATATAGATTGATATGTGAAAATACAACAAGTAATTAAAGATGTGCTATGCGGTCAAAGCTAGATCTTTGTGTAAATGTTTCTTGTGTGAATTTATATACATTTTTCAAATATAAAAGAAAAACTCGATTAATGAACATCACTGTACAATGCGTCGCAAGAGCAGTCGTAGTCTTAAACCTGTAACGAACTTGTCGTAACAATCAATCAAAAGCATCAATAGTTACTTATTGCTGCTTCTGATTGACTGTCGCAATAACGACTGCTCTACAAAGGCCATTTTACAATAACATAAACCAAGTCGTAAGTGATAATTATAAAAATTGACCAATCACAATCGATTATTCTCCTTACATTCGATTGTGATTTTGATGGTCAATTCTTACAAATATAATCACTTACGACTATGTTTACGCTGTTGTAGAACAGCCTTAAGAATCACAGAAGTCTAGCTGCAGAAGTATAATGTATCCAAGAGTATACATTTCGGCGAGACTTTCTTCGGCACTGTGACACGGGAGGACCCAATGGCATTTCTAAATGCGCGCTCGCGAGCCGAGTCCTTGGCGAGATGCACCCGTCAGGATGCCGTGGGCACACGTTCACCATCGTACGTGTAATAAATAAATGGGGAATCGCGCAGGAAACCAGTTTTCGTTGCGTTCGCGATGAGCGTGCGGTGCGCGCCGACCACTCCATTCCGTTTCTCCCCCTTCCTCCAACGCGCTCCGTCGTCGAGATGTGTCCTAGGTGAGCCCGAACGTATCCTCGTTATCCTTACGATCGATCTCATCTTTTACTGCATAGAGGGACCGGTTGCCGAGTAAAAGTAGTTGACCGATTAAAAACGGTTGCTCGAATACGTATTCGCCGTTCTTCTAGGTCATGTCGCGAAGCAGTCGCATTTAACTGTACCTCATCGTCCATTTTTACCGAATTTAAAGACCGACATTATTTTCGATGCCGATTTTACCATTTGCTACCCGCTGGTCGCTGCTTAAGTCGCTTCTGCGGATTTATGAACGTATTTCGAAGCTTCGACAGATCGAAAGAGACATTTCGATTGATATAAATATCGTGCCGCTCGAATCTCTAAACTCATCATCGATTGCAAAAGGCGGATCATTTGTAGCGAGAAATTACCGGGAGAAGGAGTGAGGGTGACGAGAGAGTTTTCATTACCTCGTCTAGGACAGCCGCGGGGGTCGCGATAAATGTCAATTGCCAATCGACATTTCGAAGTCTCTTCTCTCCGGAGACGCCGTCTCCTCCGACGATGCATTGAACTGCAACTTTTCTTTACCTGTGTTCCCTACCCGTCTATCTATCTATCGACTGTTTTTACGCCACATTCTCGTTCATTCTTTCCTTGAACTACTGCGAATCTCTCGGATGGTCTCGACGCGGTCACCTTCGACTCCTCAGATGCACTCAGAAAGATCTTAAGAGCGTGCCGCTTGAAGAAACGACAAGAAGTATCGGTTAGAAAACGGCTCTTTACAGCTTTTTACATTGGTTTTTGCGTCAAGCTGCGTTGATTATTACATTAGACGCAGTAATTATCTTTGTAGAGACGATAGCATCGTTGTTTAGATTGCGTGTGAGTTTCAAGATAGCTGATGAAATATGTATATATTCTAGCGTTTATAATCCGATATCTTATAAGATAAGTAGAAATTAATCATGAAGAGAGAGAGAGAGAGAGAGAGAGAGAGAGAGAGAGAGAGAGATAAAAAGAGAAAGAAAATGTATACACACTGAAAGAGAGAGAGAGAGAGAGAATGTTTGCAATTACTATAATTTAACTATAATTTATAGTTATTTTTGATTATATTTTTAGTACTACAAATATAATTATTATAACAGTAATATTATTATAACAATAATAAAAATGGATCTTTTCTAATTATAACTATTTTATGCAATTATCATAAATATTAAACACTTTTCTCTCAGTATATTAGATAGAAAGCTAAAAATAGGTCAGGATAAATTTAAAAGTCTGTTTGCAAATTGCAGAAGCTTCTTTTTAAACTCCAAAATATATCTTAAAGTTCGAATTATACATCTGAATACAGCACTTGTCATACGCCAATTAATAAAAACTTATTTTCATCTCATAAATATTATGTGCATGTTGATTTTTCCTTCAAACGTGATTAATGACGAAATTTTGTTTTTTCATTATAAATTCAGACACCTAAAATCCTTGATAAGTAAAATTTCAAATCTGACACACTGATCCCCGGATTCTTTTTTCATTTTCCGATAAGATCAAGTTTTCTATCATTAAATATATCTCACGTTTTTTCATAGGATTATTGTCTCGCTCTTAACTGCAATCTTCCAATCTTCCATTTAATTCTATTTCTGCACGCAAGAATTAATTAACGAATATTGATCTTTCGTAAGATTGAATTATTTCATCTGTTCTACAAAAATTGTCGTAAAAAGAAGGATCATAAGAAAAAAAGAGACGAGGAATTGAGACTTATATTCAATTACTTCATCGAAAATTTATGTCGCTCGAGAGAGTTCACGCCTCAAACTTTCATATTATGAAAATACAAATTTTTTTAGTTTTTTATATATGCAATAGTTATTAATTTTTATTTGATAATAAATAATAAATTATAATTTAGTAACGTAAAAAATTGGCAAATTTTTAATTTTTACTATTAACTTTTGTACTTTTTTATTATTACATGTAAAATCTCTAGAATCCTATGAAATATCCAATCAAATCTTATTAAGAACATGAATCACATTTTGAAATTTGACTAATTTCCGTTATTAAAAGATTAAAAATACAGAATTTTTAAAGTGGTATGGTGTTGCAAATTATTGCTCGGAATTTCCAAGACAAATTGACAATCTATGCAACTTGATCCAACAATGTAGCAACGTTCTCATCAAAAACTCTCGTCTTCGATATTCCCTAATTTATAATCTTAAAACTCGTCGAATTGTGTTTAAATTATATTCATTAATACTATTTCATATAAATTGGAATATATTAGGAGTGAAAGTTGATACACCATTCTAATTTATTTTATCATAAATTTATACATATTTTTGAAATTCTGATTTATTCTATTTTATTACATATATTATATTTTAATATATAATCGGGATTTTAAAGAGTATAAATTTATTTTAACTAACGATGCATTTCAAATTAGTTTAACAGATCTGAAAAATCGATCCTCTCGCGATGCCGGAATAACCAGTGGACAATGACCTGTCACGGTCAAGGTGAAAATCACGTCGTCCCTAGTATGTGTCGATCATGCGAATAAGCTCTCTTCTGATACGTGATCGGAATTCAATCGATCAAATTGTGCTTTGATCTACGATCATTGATCTGACCTGATTTATCCTCGCGTATCACGCGAAACGATCCGAATTTCTTTTTCACTACATCTTTATACGTTGTGTGAAAAAATTCAGTTCATGTCGAGCACGAAAGCACACTCATATTATTGCGTTTATTTATAAAATTAAATCCTTTAATAATAATCAATTAATCTTAAAAGAGCTAATAAGAGCAATGCCGCAGTTAACAGAGCATTAATCAATTAATGTAATTTATTATCTATATTTACATACGTTTCGTTCAAAATTTTGAACATTGAACGCTGACAAGAATGTACTTTCATACACTGAGGATGGCTTAAAGGAAAGCCGAAACATATGTAAATATAGATAATAAATTACATTAATTGATTGCGCTCTGTTAACTGCGGCATTGTTCTTATCATCCCTTCTAAGATTAATTGATTATTGTTAATTTCAAGAGTTGACCACATTAATAAATAACTTACACTTATTAATATTGTTAAATTCTTTAATATATACAATATGAAAAAATTAATCATTTAGTATAATTTAAAAAATTAACAAAATTTGAACTTGTGATAAAATTAATCTTTCAGTATAATTTGAACAATTAAAAATATTAAAGCATATGTCAATGCGCGAAAATAACGCGTGGATATAAAATGACAAAGAATCGCAATTATATTGCCGCGCGCAAATGACAAATAAAAACCGATCGCAAATAAATCTACGAAAATGGCAGCTTTTCCAGCAGCCGGACCATTTGACGTTCTCTCATTCGATACACATTGCAAAACGTACAATGATGTAATTGTTATGAAATAAGGTCGCGCGGAATATTCGCACCGCGACTCGCTACGTGCGAAATCTATTTTGCAGCTAGGCACAACCGTGTGCAAGTATGCAATTACACGTAATATTATACATAATGGTCGAAGTCAGAAGCGAAAACGCGAAGTAGTCCGTGTGACACGGCGCGATTTCTCCTGCGAAGTTTTCTTGTCGATGGAGAATCCCGCTTTGTTCGCCGACGACGGCGACGGCGAGGACGGCGGATGCCGCTGGTTCGTTCCTACGAGAAATAAAAGAAACACCATAAACGCCGATGGTAGAGCCATTCGACGGCGGCCACGAGGGCGTGCCAGAAAAACGGGGGAGACGTCGCTGCATTCCCGATGTACCTAAGTAGGCGCGCATAATTATGCGCATCTCGTATTTCGAAACGCTTCTCTCCTCGCGCCGGTCGTTATGCCATACGGCTCGCCTTATCCAGACTTTCCCATCGAAGACACCGACGCTTTCCGACGAGGAAAAAAGCGAGGGCGAAGTAATCGGATTTTGTCAAACCTATTGATAATAATAGAAAAATATCTTCGAATTTCTCGTGATATCGAGGGACAATTCTTCCGGTGTTTTTAACATTAATTCATACAAAGGAAAGAACGATTTGTTAAAGTATCTAAAAATTTAGCTAAATACAAATTTGAAAATGACGTTGTTTGGACCATCAAAATAATTGTGTAGGACGTTCAAACTGGTTGCTAGAGAGTTAAAACTACTTGCACCTTGGTCAGCAGCATTTAAGCATCTACATAATTGTTTTGATGGTTTAAATAAAATTATCTTTAAAATTATTAAAAATAAAAAATTATTTTTAATAATTTAGATCTGTATTTAGCTAAAGTTTTAGATTTCAACAAACTATCCTTTGCATGTACCTTGAGGAAATAAATCGTGTATACGAAACGGTTAATTTGATATAAATGATCTTTGAAATGACAACGCTAATCTTAATTAAATTCCTTGGAATATAAGAAAGACAAGTACGGAGTTGAATTATTTTTCGTTTGAATAGGTAACTTAATTGCAAAATCATTGTACACGAATGCGAAAGCGGTTTGCCTTGTGACGACAATCTTCCGCCTCGTTTCTCGATCGACGAAAAAGCTATTAAAATAGACTGTTAAACATTAATATGTAAAATATATATAATATATTTTTTGTCAGAGAAAAAAAGAGAAGATTAGAATATTACATAAAGTTTCCTCTTTCTCTCATAAAGTTCACTCTTCTCTTTCGCAACGCAGCAATTTGAAATTTTGGAAAGAGAAATTTTTATCGCAAGAAAATGATCGATAAAAGCTTGTTATCGAGTATAATTTTGAGCGAGAAATAAATTAAATAATAAATACATTAGCGAGTAATGTATACTTTTAATGCATACATTATGAAAAGAACGGTTTTGCTGAAAGGTCGAAAATTTTAGCTGGATACAGATCAGAAAAGTAATTTTGTACATACTATCAAAATAATTAGAATACTCAAACTAGTTGAATATTAAAATTTCTTGCAGCATTGCTTATTATTTTTAAGGTTCCAACAAAATTATTTCATATTATATTAGTCCAATAAAATTACTTTTAGATCTATTGTATATCCAGCAAAATTTGAGATCCTTCAGTAAAATCGTTCTTTCCGTGTATGCACAAAAAATAAAATATAAAAAAAAGATTACAGTAGCAACAATTCGTGAGAGCAAAATTTTAATTGTAAGTTACATATGTTTAGCTATCACACACAGATTCTTGCTGCTGCAATCTTTTTTTTCCGTGAAATTATAGATCGCCGAAAAAGATTTTAATAACGAAGATTCTTTCCTAAAATATTTTATTCGAATGCATTTTGATAATGCACATCGAAGATCGCGATCTTAATGTATGCAGAAAGTGTGCATTATGGAAGCAATTCAATGAGAACGGAATTATTGGCCGCTTTCGTGTAAAATCTCCAAGTCGACAACGGAATTTATTCTCTCATCAGCATCCTACTAAATGGAAAACTATACGGAGATTAATTCTCGTGGCGCATCGCCGATAATTGCCAATCCGCTAATATCACGAGTCACGTTCATGAGGGAGTTAATTAAGAAAAGTATTGTAAAGAATCGCGTCTACGCAGTATCCCGAAACATGCGGTTATTTTTATCCTTTGGTGATAAATTTTTGAAAACAAATTTTGTTTCTCTTCTTTATAAAAAATTATTGTTTATTATTTTTTATTCGATATTTCTTTATCACTCATTAAATGTTTCTAAATGGAATTCTAATTAACGTCGAAAAGATTCTAGGACACCGCGCATGATCCAGTGGAGATTATTTCTTTTCCGACGCCGTACACTTTCTGAAAGAGAATCGCAAGAGAGAAATTCTGTTTGGAAAGGTACGACGGCCGATCTGTTCTGTAGGTGAGAAGGAAGGTGGTTCACCTTGCACAAACAGCCTTCCGTTATTCACCGTAATCCGCAACACGGCCAGGTAGCGGCGCTATCGACTCCCTTTGGCGGCGATGGAATGCATCGAGACACAACGCTTTCTTCGAATCGTCGGATCTGTCATACGCTAAGAATTCGCTCCTTTTCATTTTTCCGCTATTCCGCGCGAAGGACACAACCATATTTGATGCAGGGTACGACGCGTTACTCTGCCGCGTTGCAATTGCGGAATCTGATGAATCGAGACTCGCGTTACTATTCAGAGAAATCAGAGCGTATCCGAGATGTACCTGTAATTTTATGTGGGAGGATTTAGAACCGAATGCATAATAATTTAATTATACATTTGCTTGTCAATGAGATGTTTTATCGATTATTCTCAATTATTCTCGATCTCTGATTATTTTCTACTTTTCGTAGAAGTGTGTAAACGTAAAGTTAATATCAATTTTGTCCGCCTTCTTTCGTATATTGCTTTTCATGCGACTCACGTGTCAACCAGACGCTTATTATGCGCCGAGTCATTCCGAAACAAAGAAGAATAACGTTTAAGGACTTTGCTATGTGAAAGGTTAAGTGGAGTTTTCGAAAATGTATATTGTCACCAGCCATTATCGTTTGTTGCACAAGTAGGATTGGCTTCTCCGATGCCCGGAACGTGTGTGCACTTTTTCGCGGCCAAGAGAAGCTATTAAGGAAGAGTCGCTAGGAGGAACAGTTGCGCGATTCGAAGAAAGTCCATACAGCGACCCGAATTTTATGATCCACCTTTCTAAATCGATCTTCTCGTATTGCCAGTGTATCGACAGGGCCGGCTTAAGCCAATCCTTACGCATCTTCAATTTAAAAGCAGGATGAATCCTTGACGTATCGGATTTTATTGAATGAGAAACAAGAAGAAAGCCCAGAATATTGAATAGAAGAATATTGAAGAAGATCCCTTTAATTTTGCTGCAAAATATCTTACGCCGATCTCGTGCGATATTTTTTCTCGTGCGATTTATAAAAGCGCACGGAAAAAAATATTAGGTCATTGCAAAAGTTGTTTTTGCAATTTTTTTATTTATTATAATAAAAAAAATCGATACAATATTGATTATAAAATATCGAAGTATTTTCCACGACTTTTCACAATTTGTTTCATTTCCACAGTTGCAGCTGCGTCCGGAGCGTTCTTTGTCACTGATATTGAAATTACCTCTTTTAAATCGTTTAAATCGATTCGCACACGTTTTAATGGTTATAACGTTTTCATCATTCGTCTCACAAATAATTCTGTGTGCATTAGCAGCATTTTCTTTTAGCTAAAAACAAAAAGCAGTAGCGAATATGCTCTTCATTTGGCTCCATTTTTAATCGTACTAAACGTAAGATTATGTTGACTATGGCTTATCATGCATAAATGTTAATGCAGAGACGCCAACTTACAATAAACGTTTCTGCTTATAAAATGAATGTGTACAGATATCTTTCCGTATCAACAAGAATTTTTGCACTGTCTTAATATCAAGTCTATATTTATGTCTTTCTTTCTCTTTATATACACATTATTTTATACATATCACTGTTATAACACTATCTCCAAAAATTTAGAATCTAATGTTACACTTCTCTCTCTTCTTTTATGTTTTACATCCATTTTAAAAGAAATTAAAGTGATTTAAAGCCTCTCATAAAAATAATGAAGATGACTAATCCTATCGTAATTATTTATTTTTTAAAAATAATTAAAGATTTTCTTATAGAATAAAAAACGAATAATTTTTAAGCAAAAAAAGAATGATTAATTTTCGCATTGCTGTGCAAAAATATTTTGTAAGTCCAACTTTCAACATATCCACATTTTATTGCATTTATTCTTTATTACACCGGCTTTATTACATCGACTGGAAAATCATATGCTGGAGATATAAAGATAACCCATAATATATCTTCAACATCGTTTGCGTAAATGTGTCACGATCGTACTCTTGCATCGCTTATTTACAAGACAGCTATTGATCGCACGTGCGATCAAACGGCCATCATAAATCGCGATCTACTTTCGACATTTCGGAAATCTGCCACGATAGTTTCACGTTATTCCTACCCCATTTCTTTATGAAATCCACGTAATATCACTACCGCTCGTTGTGTCTCGCTCGGCGACGTGCGACAATATGCGGTGCTCATTCTTAAAACACGCCTAAAATTGCGAAATTCGTTTTCTTCATTATTAAAGGTATATGCACGCAAATTAGAACCGATTTTGACGTAAATTGCAACAAGTTGAGACTGTTCGCTCGAGATAATCGTCTCTTCCATCATTATTATTAGAGATTGCGATGTTTTTCCAGAATGTCGGCTGAACCTAAGTATCTTGGAACCATTTTGTGATTCACCCAAATGAATGACCACCTTGTCACGCTTTCGTGAAGAAGAGCGATGCGTCTCTTCGAATTGCAACGTTAGAAATCGCTGGTGAAATTTAATTGTTTGCTGGAGATATAAATCACACAGGAAAATGGAGCAAGTTGCACTATCATTGTTTTTTTTTCGGTCAATTTATACATTAATCATGAGAACTTGGCTAATTGCATTTTGTTATTATTGCATATCCATTTAATCAAACTTTCCGGCGTATCTTTTTAGAGAGAGAGAGAAATATAAATTCTCGAACAAAGTACATATTGATGTAACATTTTTTGTTTAAAATATACTGAAATTTGTCCGCTTGGTTCCAAAAAAGTCACATTTTTACTCCGACGAGAGTATAGATGCTTTCCGCATTGCCGTGACATCTCGCAAATCGTCACTTGAGGCCGTGCCTTTTTAATGCTCAATCTTTCATTTTTAATAAACTTTGCGCAAGTTATTCTCGTACGATCGATCGAATACAGCTCCGATACTTGGCTCGACCCAGTCGCGCAGTTTTCGAGGAATTCCTGATTTTGTAATTCTCTGACGGCCCGGGACGACCTTGCCTTTTGTCACTTTCACCAGTTCGTCCGCAGGGTCGGACGAGTTGATGGTATACATTATTCTGGATGAAGGACTGAAAGTAGAGCGAAAATAAGAGAGAGAGAGAGAAAGAGAGAGAGAGAGAGAGAGAGAGAAAAGGTGAGAAAAAAGAAAGGCTGCAGCTACGTACATGGTCCATTTATACCGATGGAATTGTGCACACGTATGTACGCATACGCACACATGTATGTGCACGTGCGTACCATGGTAGAGAGCGGTTGACCTTGCCCCTGAGAAGGTTCGGTGCGATGCGCAGGAGGCGCTCAAGGTGTCCTTAGGACGATCGATTCGCGAAATTCATAGCTCTTCGCCGGCAGATCAGTGACAATTTTCTGAATCAGCTTATGACTTTATGCTATTTCGAGCAACGAGAAAAAGATATTTCGAGCGAACCTTAATGGATATTGTGTTACGGGAGAGAAGGATAAGAGGATTAGGCGTGAGAGAAAAAGAAGAAGCGCTTCAGTTTTCAGAAAGTCTTACTTTCCCTTTACCTACTTTGCATCTAAATCGTCATTAGATTAGATTTTGCAATCGTCTCGCAGCCAAGTGAGACAAACTTCCACGATGAGCAAATAGCTTGTGACTTTATCCACGGAAAGATTTACGATGCATCGGTTATTTTCCGATGTGGTCAACGCTAACACGACGATGAAAGAGAGGAGAAAGAATAGGAAACGTGCTGTTCGAACTGTCCCTGAGAGTTCGGGACGCCGATCTTATCTGTCACTCATTTAGCTGACGTAGATTTTCTGGAGGTTCCCCCCCGATCTTAACTCGAGAATCGTGTCCTCGGGAATGAGAGTCTCGAAAGACGGGGCGGACGAATGGTTTATACGTGCTGCATGGCAGCTCGAGGGCACATAACACGGTCTCGCGCGCCGGGAACTTTCACTGTCAAACGTCGTACGTCATGTAATCCAGGGCCGAAGTCGGTGATGCAGGCGGGGAATGAGGGGGAGGATTTCGTATTATCTGCGCGATCTCGGGAGGTATTCGTCGCCCGAATACATCGACCGCTATATTCTCGTATGTGCGTAAGTATGAGAATGACCCCGCTTGCGCGAATAATGCGACGATGTCGCAACGGCGAGACTGAAAAATCCCGTTACGCGACTCGCTGTACAGTGCAGTACGTTTACGGTCGGCGATTTAACCTTAGCGCCTGTTTGTACGATGTTTTACGTTTGATGCTAATTGCATTACATTTATGTTCATGATATTCATAGTCGGTTTTTATAAGACTGTTTCAAGTACGGTCTTAAGATAAGCCAATCAATAGAGCCATATTAGCATTTTAAGACATTACTTAAGACGGTCTTAAAATAAAAACCGATTGAATACCAGTCATAGTCCATTCTTATTTTAAAATCATCCTAAAAATGTCTTAAAAATCCTAAAGCTCTGATTAACAAACAGTCTTAAGACTATGCTTAATCCTAATTGGTATTTGTTCCAAAATTTCTTTAACTGGTATTAACACGGATTGAATAAAACTAAAATAAAAATAAAATTAACGTAATTGAATGATTTTTTTTTATCTTAAAGGTCAAAATCCGAGGAATAAGATTATGTAAAATTATATAAATTGGTGCAAAACATTTGCTCGTTCAGTGATCCCGAACAAAATGTCCGTGAATATTAGGATTAAAATACAAGAACCAACTATGAATACCGATCTATATCCTCTTGAGCGCTTGGATAGATGGATTAACCGACACGAATCTGTACACAGAACTGCAATTGCATTTTCTTTCACCAGTCCTGCGTGCTATTTATAACTTCGATGTTAGATATCTTTAGAATTACGGTTCTACAAGAGATGACTGCGATTAAGTAATTGATTGATGATTTTTAACGTCGTTGCGTTTAATACCGCGGTACTTGATTGTTTAGTTCTTCAGGAAAGAAAACGGATAGACAATACACTGCAATCATAATCCATTTTGTCTGTGATTCATCGGATAATGCGAACGTATATTCGTGATTAAGAAAATCGCGTAACGCTTCTATACTTTATTCAATCCGCGCGATTATGCGTCGCCTTCTGACGAGTCTCTCTCTCTCGTAAGATCCTCCTGCGGATAATAAGAGATGTCGTAATAAACGCAGGTATCCCGTTACACCTTTGATGTACATTCAGTGACATTAAGAAAAAAAGAGAGAAGGACTCGTCGAGTGGGGAGGACGCGGGGAGTTGAAAGTTGAAAGCGACAGTGGAAGATGCCGAGGTTCTCGCGTGCCATTCTCGAATCCAATTTCGTTTTCATCCATGAGTCGATAAAAATTTTTCTTCATCTCGGTACTATACATGGAGATGTTCACAATATCTGGCAACAATCTACGAATATAATGCCGATAAATCTCCCGCTTATATAAATGTGAGCGTATCAATAAAAGAAAATCAGATACGCGTGTATCTCGAAATACAAATGAATTAATTAAGAAAATACATTGATTATCGTTTCCACCATCTAGAAATATTGCGACGTTAAACAGAGATGTCAATCGCGAGCACATTAACTGCCCCAAGTCGCATAAACCTCGGGCCGCAAACGGCACGCTCTTGTGCCTTTCACTACGAAAATTCTTCCGATATCGCGTCCCGATCGCCATTAAAACGCATGGAAATGAAAGAACTCGCGAGGTAAGCCGATAACAAGGACGGCGTCGCTCGATCGATTGCGAGAAATTCGCGCTCTCGTGACACTGACGAGACGGTCTCGAGGTCGCATAATGCACTTCGCCGCGGCACCAACGATCGCTTAATCGATCTTTCGGTCGCGTCCTTGTTTGTCTGAAAGAAAGCCTTGAATAGCCGGAAGTGCTGTTGACGAAACGGAATCGGTAAAACTGCTTTCCCTATTGCAACGCTCATCTTAATAGCCAACTGATCACGTGCCGTCCATCAGTCCGCAATTCCGTTTTCCAAAGAGACTCGCACGCGGCGAGCATCGCGTCTCCTTCTGGAGAAAAGCGAATGGAATGTGCGTGGGTTTCGCGACGAGGTGTGGCAAGTACGATATGCAACTTACTCGGGGATTTCGCGAATCGGGGTCTGGGTTTTGTGCTTCGTCTTTCATTCCGCGCAGCTCGGATTTCAACGAGATAATGAATAAAGCAGTACGTTAATTAAGTCAACTAAATATGATAAAGCGTAATTGAATACTGGAAAAAAAGTTGAAAGGGAATGGGTTAACGAGGCCGCGCGGCAGCTAAACTTGTTCGGTATTTTCGAACAGCAGGTTCTCTACTGCGGGTGAAAACGCCTCAGCCGACTCGCCTTTACCACGAAATCTGCATAATCATTTTCCATCGAGATTAGATTTTCCTTTGCCGAAGGCGAATATCGCCGTGGGATTTTCTACCAGATTGAATCGGTCACATGCTGCAAGGATTCCAATTTATCCACTGTTACGCGGATGACGACTTCGCACGATTATCCCGATTATTTGGTTCGAATAATCGATCCGTTCGATAATCGATCCCGGCGATTAGACAGAAGAGACAGAGTGGGAAAGAGAATTTCGCTCGTCCATGCGGAACGCTCGTGTAACGCCAGTAGCGGGATACGGTTTATTATTACGCTCTCTACCTGTCTTACGTCGACAGCGTTACATTAATATCGCGGCAACGCACCGGAACACGCCGAGCCGAGCAAAAAGCGATTGTCGCTGGAGTGACCATGTCGTAAATTTACATCACTGTTTTGAAAACCGGCGATAAGAAATCGCCATTTCTTATCGCCGGTTTCTAGACGGGTCCACGCGTGCCGATACAGCTGGAGCTATCTAGTCATTTTTATCAATTATGATGGTGCAATTGAATGCATTTAACAACAACCTTCGATAGTTGATTGAGCGGTGGACTGTAGTTATCTAATTGTTCAAGAGATATGCATAGGTCGCTGGTTCAAATCCGGCTCGAAGGAATTCTTTTAGTGTTTTTATGATATTTTTTTAAATAATTAGGCACCTCTGAAGAAATGGACCGCAAGCCTTCGATAGCTCAGTTGGTAGAGCGGTGGACTGTAGTTGTTTAATTGTTTATGCAAGAAAAGAAATCCATAGGTCGCTGGTTCAAATCCGGCTCGAAGGATTTTTTTTATTATTTGCTGCAAATTTTAAAAGTCTAATATCAAGTAGAGATCAATCATTAAATTTAATGAATCTAAATGGATTATTTATTTGAGAAAAGTAATTCAATTTTTGCTAGAAACATGTTTCATTTTTTTTATTTCTTTCTTTTTACTTTAATTCTTTGATGAGTATATGTTTCATTTCAGTGTCTATTGACAGCCGTAGTTAAATCATTTTCAATTATGCATTTCAGTCATATGGAAATTATTTTGCATTAATAAAATATGACAGTTTCATCGACAAAATGATGGATGATATTGTGTCTAAAGGCAATTCTCGTAAATTGCTGCAGTAAACTCAATCGTAAAAATTTTTTGCAAATTATTAATGCAAATATCAATTTGTTATTTTGTTCCATATATAGGAACTATGCTATGATACTACACTCTTATTTATAAAACTGATATACAGGATGTTTTAGAAATAAGTAATCAAATTTTAATAGCATATTCCACTTATAAGTTTAAAAAAAAATCATATAAACATACTCGAAAGTGTTTCTGAACTCATGCTCACATTAGTTTTTTTATTCTTAAAATGAATACGATATGTTTATAAAATTTGACTACTTATCTTTAAGATACTTTGTATATGTACTCTTCGACAGTTTAGTTAGTAGAATAGTGGAAACTGTAGTTGCTCATGTTTAAATATAGTCATTCATAAATAATTTAAATCCGGTTTGAAGAGTTTTTTATACTATCTTCCAAGAACCTTCTTTTAAAAATATCTAATATCCTACGCAAACGTTGATGAGAATTATTAATGAGGTTATTATTCATTCTTTCATAGGTGATTACATGTAGCTTCTATATCTTCAGTAACTTCATAGAGCAGTGGACTGTAGTTATTTTCTCAGAAAATTCATCAGTTGCTGATTTAGATTTGATCCGAGAAATATTTTCTTTCATTATATTATCAATATATTGTCAATATATTGTCTTGTATTTAAATATATATGATGTAATATGTAAATACTTTATTTTAAGAGCTATAAACAACATCTCTCAAAAAGATCTGGCATATTTAAATAACCTTCATCACCAGCCTTCGATAGCTCAGTTGGTAGAGCGGTGGACTGTAGAGGTATAGAGTTCCGTTCAGAAGAAATCCATAGGTCGCTGGTTCAAATCCGGCTCGAAGGAAACTTTTTTTTAAATATAAAATAATATATTCTTCATTCCTCTCATTTTATTATTTTTGCAACAATGATATCATCCTCCGCTTCATCCAGTTTGTTGAAATTAAGCAATTTTTTAATATAAAAAAACAAACTTTTAAAGATATGTTGCATTCTATTCGTACATCGCCATTGAATTAAAACTTTTTCTTACACAAGTCCTCGTTTAAAATGTTAATCATATATACTAATAATAAACAATATAAAAATAAAAGAACGCAGTTATGTATTTTATTCTATATATACTTGCAAATTTATCAGGATCATTTCACAAGGCTCATTTATAATTCGTACAGCAAAAATATTCATCGTTTACGCTAAACAAATTTTATTTTTAAATCATCCATGATATCACCCGTGATATCATCAGTGAAATTGAGCATTGCGAGAAAATCTCTGGTCCCGCCTCCGATCTCGTCGGGCAAAGAGAATTTTAATTAACAGCGCAGAGAGATAGGCTGATGTTTATCATACGCCTAACTGAAAACAAGCCACGGCAAACAGATAGACGAACATTTGGCCGCGTCACTCGCCTTCCGTCACCCACTGACCTAGTAGGAGTCAATTTCACCGTTTCTTCGTTCAGCTCGATATCGAGGCGCGCCAGCCACCGGTCCGCCGACCGGAGAGCAGAAGTTATTAAATATTCCATTATCGGGATTCTTGCACTTGCAAGCGACTTAACAGCCCGGACCGCTTTGTTTTAGCTCGGATCTCGTTATACGCTAGTACCGGAAGAGCACCAGTAGCATGCGCTGCCTCCAGCTTCCGAAATTGCATTCCCTATCTATGTTTCCTTCGTCGAAGCGAATTATTATCAATAATGCAACGTATGCAACTTTGCATAGAGTAAATTCGCAATTGCATGGTTACGCTTACCGATGCTCATGTAGGTTGTTTTAAGTTGCTCAAATTGTTCCTTTTATCTATTGTTAGCTATCTATTTAATTTGGACCTTAATTCTCAAGCCGTGAAAATATTCATAAAAAATTTTTAACTGCATTGGAACATGTAATGATGTTGAGGCTTGTTGCCTTTTTGAGAATGTAGATGCTATTTTCTCAAAGACTAAATGTTAAAGCTTGTTGCCTTTTACATATGCAGATGCAATTCTCTTATCTGTTTAGAATTTTGTGGATAGGTAGCTTGCAAGGAAATGAGAGAGAAATTTGAATTATACATATGTTGAATTATATATATATGAAATTCTTTAATTCAGTTTACGTAAGAGAGTAGATATTCGCAACACAATAACGTCAAGACAAAAGCGAAACGAAACGAAGAAGAAACGGCGCGTGTAGGCCAACGTCCATATATCATCAATATTGAGTATATAATTTGAATTTAAAGAATAATGAATAAAAAATACATAGCGTGAACATAATAAATGTAATTCATTTTAACATGCATTGATTCAATATATCCAACTGTAATATTCTATAAAAAGCGTTTCGGAATAATCAAACTTTACGTAATCATGCATAGATATGTCGAACTGAAGCAGCAATATCGCTTTAAAACTAATATTGGCACGATAAACTTGGAACTTAATGACAGTCCTCGCCGAGTTCATGAAAGTTTTATCCATCCGAAGATAATCGATTCGGTACGCGAACGTGATTAATACCCGGTGACGCATTTGGAAACTCCACATAATTGTAGCATCTGGAAACTCCACGTAATTGTAGCATCTGGATAGCGATATTTAGGCGTGTTTCGTCTTTAAACAGCAACGGCCTTGCCATGACTCCGCGAGACACGCAGCTTTCTCTACTTTCGCTTATGCGAGATTTTCAGGTTGCCGTTTAGTGCCATTTGACGGTGTTCCGAACATCGTCGAGAAACATTGCATTCCACGAGAGAAGAGGCGAAAATTCGTCCTATCCGTTGTGCAAGAGATCAAGGAAGACGTTATTTCCCGAAGCTTGCTCATTAAACTGTTCTCGTGAATCAATCCATTAAATTGCATATTTAGAGCAATTAGCAAGATGATTAATTTATATTAAAAAAAAAAAATTATTTGTTTATGATGAATAGTAACAAAGAATTGGTAATATCTATTTTATCGAGGTTAATGTAATGTACTTCTTTAAAACAATATTGATTATTTATATAATAATTATCAGTTGTATAATAGTATTTATATTAATTATAATAATTATCATATGTAACTATATTTTAATAGCTCTATTATTGTATAAGAATTTTCTAGGAATTGTTTCTACCGATTCCTGACATTTAACACAGAAAGGCTAACACATTAAGATGAGTGTTATGAGATGTACAATCTTTAAAGATACCGTCTTTGTGGTTGCGAAATTTATTAGCACGCCTTCCGCGGATAAATGGAATTTGATCGTGGGTTCGCGTGACGCAGAAAAATTATCTAACAACCTTACTAAGTGTGGATGTATGCCGATTATGCGAGTAGGCATTTAAATAAGAAGAATAATGCGGCCACGTTCATGTGATTGCCATAACGTATTCTGTGTGCAGAAGCATAAATATTTGGTTTATGCTCCCTCATTTTTTCATGTATAATATGAAGTTTAGTGTGATCTCGTGTATAATTTCTTAATTATGATCGCTCGCGCAATCGCGATTAAGATACCTGTTGCTCGCGGAAAAGTCCCATCAGCGGCGGAATCCTCCTGACGTTGATTAAGCTCGTCTCGAACATTTAAACGGCGACGAAAGAGAGGTTGCAACCGGAATGCAACCGTCGGCGGTATTTGGTATTTCACCAGGAGGTTACCATTATTTTTCTCCCATTCTCGCATCCTTTCTTTTCCTTCGATTTGCCGATCCATAAGTAGATAGTAACGGTGAAACGGCATGCAAAGAGCGATGTATTGTATTATAAAACGCGAACGAGTGCGCGTTTAATGTCTATCACATAACGACAACGTAACACCGTTAATCTATCTAATTAATCTCTTCAATATGGAGAGAAAAAGAAAAAAAATGAAAAGTGCAAGAAGTTCAGCTTAAATATATTGGCGCAACCAGGTCTTAACCATGTTATGATAAAATAAAGAGAGCGACTCGCCATAATTGTGCTTCATCGCGAGCCATTATGCGCACGACACGCTCGTCTTCATTTTTACGAAATTTGATTTGAATTTTGCGTGGAAGGGTTACAACGTTGTTATAAATAATCATGCATATCCCATTTGGAATGTATAATTATTTGCCGCATCTGTAATTATATGTACTGACGAAAAAACCTCCAAACTCTCATCTACTTTGCTGTAAAAGTAGTCAGCAAATTTTTTTTTTAATTATGAATAATGAAGATACATAAGTACAATACACAGCATGAATGTGCTACGTTTATTTAAGAATTTAGTAATGTACTTTAGATTATATAAAAACTTAGACACAAGTGTAAATTGACAAAGGGATAGCTTCTCAAAATAATTGGACTCTTAATCGTCATGCTCAAAATTTGGAGCGCTTTCTTGGACTCTCGCTTTCAGTTTTCTCGAGGATCGTGAGAGGATCAGATCGTCCTTAATTCATCGCGTCATCGATACCTCCTGCACAGTGAATCGAATTCAGATCAAGGCCGCGACAGTCGAGACACGCGAGCGGGATTTTTCAGAGCAATTACGAAACCGGAATGAGCCCCTCCGTCATGGCGTATAAATTGGAATACGTTCTCATATCTCGTAGTAGTGCATGCATCTCGCGATTGCACCTGCCGTAAGATGGTCTTTCGCCGGATGCAGATCGGCTGAGAAAAGAACGTGCAAGCAACGAGGGAGGCATTTTTACAATTTACAAACGAGATTTCCCTTCGGTGCTTGCGCACGGTAGCAGATGTCTTCTTCGCAACGCGTTCTGTATCGCGTGATTTTAACGAGGACGTGCAGGCAACGAGGCGGTACATTAATTCCAATTAATTCAGAACGAGCTCGCTTTAAAACCTTGGAGGATCTAACAACGAAAAACTAACAACGAAATAATGAGAAAATTAATGAACGGATGAATCCTCTCTTTCGTTCGCTGTCTTACATTTAAAAAATAAATTCCTCTATTTCTTCTTTTCTCCTCCGAATGGCGGTCAAGTTTGCGGGACCTAAGCGTGTCCTACTTTCATCACATTTCATTACCGAACGATCGTAATGAATAACACGCGGCGAGCGAGTAGGGAGAAAATAATGAAATACAGACTTCTTCGTGTGTGATTTCTCAGAATCTTTTATTCAAAGGTTTGTTGAGAACGCTACGTTGGTAGTATCACTTAGTTTTACAAATATACATATAATATTTAATTTTCATATATATATATATATATTTATAAATTTATATATATATTTATACCGGCGGACCCTTAAAAAAATAAGGGCACGCCTCAAATTGGGGAACAATTGATTTGGCGGTCTTCAAGGATTATTTCTGAAGGTGGGAGAGGAAATTCGATGGGAAGAAAGTGCGTATTCGCCGATAAATCGATATCGGTCGTGACTTTCGTCGGGGAATCAGAGATGCGATAGAGCGAAGGGGGACACGGTTATATTACATATGGAATTCCACTCGTGAATCGCCAAGCCGCCATCGAAGGATCCGCGATTTCTCCTCGTGGGATCGAGTGGGGCGCGACATTTTGCTTTTGCTTCTGCCAGTTTCGAGTGGAATGCGCGCGGCTCTCGTCATCGCCATCGTCATCGTCATCATTATCGTCGTCGTCGCGTTATCGCCTCGAGGATTTCGAGGATATCGCCTTCGGGAGTCTATCACAAATTACTGGTGCATGATGAACATTAGCTTTAATCACCAGCTAATAACGAGGCACGCGCGATAAAAGAAAATGTAGCGATTTTCTTTTTATAACGTAAGTGCGAATTTTGGATATAATCTAAAGACGAAACTGAACGTCATTGCTGAAGGGTTATCTGTGAACGCGAAGCGAGTAGAGAGCTTCATTTTACTTCATTCATTTTCAGTCCATTAGATTCCGTACTATTCCAACTGAACTGAATTAATCATCACAGATACGTCGTTCTCAACGATAAAAACAGCGAAAAATATTGGCAACTAAAAGTGATCACCGGAGTCTAACAGACTAACAATGATCTTTCTCCTCATTTCTTTCATGTGCCTCGTCGCCGTAATCGCCGTTGCTCTCGAAAGTCTCGTAGATACTTGGCTGACGCTTTGCTCGACGACTTCCGGCGCCATAGTGGACCGCGAGGACTTGCGACGCGCCTTTCGACCGACGTTAGGTTGAGATACGGGGAGGAAAGGATCGACAGGACTGAGGAGAAAGGAGAAGGAGGAATTTGACTTAGACGAGAAAGAGAATCGCGCTCGGCAGTTTAGAAGAAACCGTCACCGGTCGGGTCGTTTACCCAAGGATAGTTGTTGGGACAGCGCACGCAAGTCTGAAGGTTGATGGTTTCACCAGGTACCTCCTTTGAAGTCAATTTGCAAGTGTGGGGCACCCAGCATGCCGGAGGTCCCTCCACCGAGCACTTCTCCCGCCAGGGTTCAAAGTTCTTTGACTCGGTGATGGTACGCGGGTTCTGAATCCATTGGATCACTTGAGTCATCGTCACGAAGTATACGTCATTGTGACTCTGCAGGATCTCGTCAATCCAATATAAGAAGGCGTCCAAGAACTCGGGATTGTTTTTTAGCCAAGCGGCGTGGAAGTAGAGACCGAGAGGCGCACGATTCTGCTCGTAGTGACGGTCGAAGTTATGGTTGAGGAAATTATAGAACTGATCGCCGGTCAAGATGTTACTGCACGAGTCCACCATGGCGCAACCAGGCAAATACTCGTCGTTCTGGGGATCCTCGCGCCGATCTAGCTCATTCATCACCATCTCCCACACAGCATGTGATCTGCAAACAATTATTCGATCATATTTAGAACAACTGTCGTTTAAGTCTCTTTACAATCAAGATTGATACTCACCTAGTAGGGCAATGTTGAAGATTTCCGTGGCAGCGATGCGGCATTCTGAAGTACATGGTGTAAGGCCACAGTGGGGGGTTGTTCAAGGCGGCGGTGATGGTGGAATCATATAGGAAGGCCTGCTCCTCCATCATGGTAAACTGATTGTTACCACCAACTCGTAGATACGGCGCTCTGACACCGACCACGCTGTTATCCGTCAGATTTGCGAACTTCTCGGCGATGATCCTCATGCCGGCCATCTCCTTGGCCCAGTCATCGACGGTCGCATCCGACCAGAAGCGCTCGTCGTCGTTATGCCTTGCCCCAAAGTTGTCATGTAAGCATTATGTAATGACCATGTGTTCTGATTTTTAACAATTATGACTATGGTCATGAGTGACATGACATGACGCATCGTAGGAATACAGGTGTACTCGTGAACCTGTCCTTCAATTTATGAACTCATGAACCTGCTCTCCTGGGACCTTGCATACGAACGGGTCTCTCCGTGGTAACTTCGCGAAGAATTTGAAATCGGGATGGAACTTTCTAAATGGCATGTAAATGAAAGAAATGACAATGTTATTAGAAGAAGTCAATTCTTACGAGATTGAATGGACGGCGATCTCGTGACCTTTCCTATGCATCTCCTGGACCGCGGAATAGTTGGTGTACTTATGCGACACAAAGAAGGTCGCTTTGATGTCACAACCATTTGGATTCTTGCGTTTGCTGTTAAAGATCTCTTTATAGAGGCCGATGTTGTTGTTGTTGATGGCGTCGTCGAAAGTGATCGTGACCATCTGGGGAACATCCTTGGACGGGAGATCACCGGGTATCGTGGTACCGTCCTCCGAACAGAAACAGTCGGGCAGAACACACACGGCGGGATCGCACGGTGGAGCTCTATTGGGATCATTGTCCATATCTGGAACATGGAAAAGATTGCAACCGTTTTGAGTTAAGATTTTTTTTTTTTGAAAAATTTTGTGAACAAAATGCTGTTTGAAGAGCATCATTAACTTCTTTTAATGTTGTCTTACCGCAAATGTTCTCGTCGGAGCCGTCGGTGCAGTCCTTCTCTCCGTTACAGAAGAGACCTCTTTCGATACAGGATCCATCACCGCACGCGAGATAGCCGTCTTGGCAAAGCGGTTCTTCAGTGTAAAGCAGGGGCTTGGCTTTCCTCTCTTTGTTCTTTAGTTTGCAATTGTTGACGGAATCCTTCCAGTCGCAGGTCTGCTTGTCGATGTCGAAATACAAACCGGCCGGACATCTTATCGCCTGCAGACCGGAACTCGTGCATTGAATAACATCGCGGCAATTGTCACCCTCACCCGCGACTAGTCTGAACCACTCGCCCGCATCCTTGTCCTTGCAAATCTCGTTCTCGAAGCTCTCTTCCTTCTTCTCGTCTTGTCGCTTAACTCGATTCGAGCCCTCTAAAACAGCGCAGTTTGATAAGCAACTTCTGTTGTCTGCGATTAATTATTTGTACAATTTAATAATATTTTAGATCTAAGAAACATATGTCTGTTGGTTAATACAATAAGATGAATTCTAAAGGAAGAGAGATTATAGTAAGTATTTATTTCCACTTATTACAATTATTATAGCAATATAACTATTTATAAATAATTATATTTCTATAATTATTTTGCTACAAGATGTAATTCGTTAATATCAGATTCTTCCGTATGTTAAAGATATAAAAAAACGAGATAAGATTTGTCCAACAAACTTGTAGATTTAAGGATATTATGAATTAATATTTCAATCATTAAATCTTTAGAAATATTCAGAATTTCTTTAACATTTAGAGAAATAATCCGTCAGAATACTCGATCCTGTTGGTCCCCCGGGCTCGCAAAACGACTTTGTGACGGAGCGACAAACAGGGAAAGTTGTGCCCCCACTTGCGTCATTTTCAGAGGCTCGGGGCACGACAGTGACGTCACCCATCCGGGACCGACCGGACCGAGAAGCTTTCACGCTCTAATCTCTTATGCAATCTGTTGTCCCGATGATCAGCTCGGCTACATTAAATTATTTTTTTTATCGCCACAAACATTGCTTGTCTGCAATGTGAAAAAAATAAAGAACAAGCTATGAGACATCCTAGGATAGAAAATACATACTAGACTAAGAAAATGTCAAGCGCCAGATTGCAGTGGCACTTTCGCCATCTTGAATGGCTCTGCGCGATCTCACGTGTTCACCTGTGCGATACCCGAGATTTCTCGTTAAATTACATCTCGTATATTAATTTTTGCAATTAATCAGTATTTTTTTATTTTTGATCTTTCCTTAAAAAATATCTATTTGTGCACGTCTTTTATAATTTAATTAATGTACGGCTTTAATTATTCGAAATTCTTATCGGCGCTTTGGAGAACGTATGTCCAACGTCATCTGTGGTCTTAGAATCATGTTGGATAAAATTAAATCGCGATTCTTAGCTATTCTCGTGCGATCGTAAAGAAAATGCAGTCTAAATGTAAGTCGAAAAATAATTTAAATAATTAAAATAATTTAACAGAAGAATCTGGATCGCGTGATTTTCGAGGCGTTATAGAATCGTCTCCTACTCGTATTGCGATCGGTAACGCCTGGAGTACTCTCGCATGCTGCCCCGCCACATGAAAATACATCGACCTTAGAATATATAGACGGAGTCATTTACAAGGAGAACCTGAGATTAGCGGTAAGGGGGGAAATACAAGTTTATCAACTATTTCTGCGGCTTCGCAACACACACTTTAAAAGCAAGAAGTTGGGAGCCGAATAATTCCTAATTAAACCAAATGAGCCAATGTGCTTATAGTTCCTCCTTCCCTCTAATCTCAACAGTCCTCTTTGGCAGCATATGCTCTGTCTATATATTCAACGTTGATACGATGGCAGTATATAGCAAGAACAACATACAATAGGTGCACATATCGGCATGGAACGATAGCAAAAGAGTTGAGCAGAAAAATCTGTTACTCACCGGCAAGGACAAAAGCTGCTACCAGGAGCAGCACCAGCGAGGACTTCATACTCGTCCTGACCCTCGGCGGGGAATGCAATTTCCTCTTCACGTCGTCGTCGTTGTCGTCGTCGTCGTCGTCTTGCTACGAGCTGCTTCCAGGATATCACCCAACTCCTTACCCCTCAATCACTCCCGTTCAACTGACGTTCGAAACGCTACTGTTCAAGAAGGGATGAAAGGAAACCGATCGGGAATTAATGTCATGAGAGTGGAGTGGCGACGTAGCAGTGTACCCGTTCACTACTTCCGGAACGGAGCGCGAGAGGGGGTCAAGTATTGGAAGCAGGACTTCGATTCTTATGAAGGAGACCCAGGCTAGAACTCGGCCGCGAGATGTTCAACAGCGATCTTCTTCGTGTAACGGCACTCGAGTCGGGCGAGGACAAGTAACGTCTTCAAGGACACGGACCTTGAAGGTGTAGGTACCGTTCACGGACTGGCTGAGGCCCGCCACTGGTCGGGCCTTATATTGCCACCACCACGATGGTGCACAACCGGGTCCCCTCTTTCTCATCTTTGAGCATTGCCGCCCGCATAGATCGTACCTTTGCTGATCCAGGAACGTATCGAAACCACCGAGATACCTCGTTTTTTGAGATAACCGATCTAACTCCAACCGATGAAATATCGTCGACCGTTTAGATGGAGCGGACGATATAGCAATCTTCCAGGTGTCGAACAATTGCTGACTCGACGATTGCAGTCAAATTTGACATTCAACGTAAATCTATTTATCATCTCTTATCTTTTATCTTCATTTTTATCTCTTGAAAGCAAACTTTATAATTTTTATAATAACTTTATGATCAATAGAATAACGTCATAATTTTTTAAAACAATG
Organism: Cephalotes varians; assembly: GCA_037157785.1. Taxonomy (NCBI): domain Eukaryota; kingdom Metazoa; phylum Arthropoda; class Insecta; order Hymenoptera; family Formicidae; genus Cephalotes; species Cephalotes varians. The sequence goes on along the minus strand of JANQDE010000050.1, from coordinate 943,881 downwards.
AAATATGTTATGAGAATGCAAAGTTTATAATCACGACAATATGAAGTCTTCTATTATATTGAATGCAGATTCAATTCTGTAAAGCTTGAAATCTAACTTGAATATCTCCTTGAAGATATTTTGATCTATGATTCTCATCAATCGCATATTTGTTCGTAGGAAGAAAAGAGTAATTAGTCAATAATTTTCCGGTAATACAATAATTTTCCGGTATACAGCAATTCATTTAGTGTGAATGGTAAGTTCCGAGCGTATGACCTCGACCTAGGAACTTAAAGAGAAATGTCTGCGTCAACTTATCTCTCTAAATGCTCCATGTGTTCCCGCATAAAATTCCAATGCGGTATATTTTCTCGTCGATTTTATCTCCATCGCTGTTAATTGAAAGTACATAAATTAAATTCAGCGACATGAGAATTTACGAGGAGTGATATAAGACTGCGTCCGGAGAACACGCTATCAGCGCTACTGCATTGTTCTTGTTTTACGTTTAATAAATAATAAAGATAGAATGATATAATAGCGCTGATAACACGCTTCCCAAATGCAGTCTACATGGAAAAAATGGTTTTGCCAAAGTATCTAAAAAAATTTAACTAAATACAGATCTGAAAATAATTTTATCAAACTATTAAAATAATTATGTGGAACGTTCAAATTGGTTGCTAGAATATCAAAATCATTTGCAACATTGCTCATCATTCTTCCTACATAATTATTTTGATAGACCAACAAAATTACTTTCAGATTTGTATCTAAATAAATTTTTAGTTATTTCAGCAAAATCATTCTTTCCGTATAAGAATAATAAAACGATCGTATGACCTATCGTTATTGAATATTTCTCTTAACAAATTCTCTTAGTAAGAAATTTACTATAAATCTTTTAAAATGCTAAAACAAAATTGGCAAATCAAAATAATTTTAAGAACAAACAATTAATTTTATAACAAAAAACGAACATTACAACGTTGAGAAGTGAAATTCTGCAGATTTGTTTGGTATTTTTGAATAAGACGAGATATTTCCGAGATCTGTTCGCTTAAACAAGAATATACAATCATCATTGATATTTTAGAAAAGTTTACGTTGACAAAACGAGAAAGTGATGAGAGATGACGTAAGTTTGTCAAGGTCGAAAGAATAACGACCCTCCTCCGATCGTTCAGCATTTCGGCGAGGTACGTTCAAAACGTTTCGAAGATGCGATCGAAATGTCGAGATTGCGGAGACAACATCACCATTTGAGACATCATCGGAGAAATGACTCGCCTCTCTCTTGCACATCGTGAATTTAATTGACGATCCTTAAACGCCTCTTAGTTTATCGGCTTTAAACCGCAGCCGGTCGTTTCCCCGATGGGGAAGCGAATCCTCAGATCATTGAAATTTTCTTTATTGTCGACGAAATGTTGCAACGATTCCAGCAATTTATAATAAGTCCACGGTTGTAATCAGTCAGCTTTCGCGCGTTTTATCCACACTTCTGGCAAATCCGAGCACATCGGCGGCCGAGTATGAACGCCGAGTGGAAAATGGGGCGTTTCTGAGCGTAATTGCTGGAAAGTCGCGCGAACGATACTACGATACTATTAACGTTATCATTAACGTCTGAGAGTTTTATATAATATTTGTTTATACCGATCGATAGATCGCGAAAATTCTGCATCGCGCGGCAGCTTTCTACGATGACCTAAGATTTTTACATAACGCCGAGAAATGAAGCGAATAAATATTCGTTCGTCGCTCCCTACTGTTGTTGTTGCGTTTCCTTGCAATATTATTTTACACGAACGAAACACCATCGCGCTGCACCGCGCCGATCTATCATCATCATTGTCGTCGTCGTTTTGCCTTCGTGGATTTGCGGTCGAAAGTGAAACGATCGTGAACGTAGTCTCATTTGCGGACCGGGTGCCGGTCGCCTCGCGCGCCACTTAATGATAGACCGATAGATCGAAATATTACAATATCGTGACACACAATCGTCTCTCGAAAGCGGCTGCGCGATCTCCCGACGCAATGCCGTGCGGCGCCATAATCACCCGCGGGCGTCGTCCGGGCAGATCTTCTTTTCCAAATGTCAAAGCAAGAGAAAGAGGGAGAGAGAAAGAGAGGGACAGGGAGGAGGACAAGGGCTCGTTTGGCATTTTGGACGGGCCCGCGCGGACGTGCTTATTGCATCATCGTCGGACTGACTCTCGGGATAAATGCCAAGCAATACTCGCGAATCTCTCCGCGGATTCCGGCGCCGATCACTTTGCGAGCCGATGACTGGCGAGAAAAGCATTGTGGATCCGTGTGCGCAAGAATGCGCCCTTTGTAGATTGCGAATTCTACGACGGCAATGCGCGATTGTGCGTATGATCACCGCCGTGATTCGCGTCAATTTAACGATTCTTTTTTAGATACACAGAAAGGAGATGGTTTTTTGCTGAAGTATCATAAAAATTTAGATACAAATTTGTAAATAATTTTACTGGACAATCAAAATAATTATGTAAAACGCTCAAACTGGCTAAAATGTCAAGACGTTTTGCAGCATTGCTCATCATGCTTGAGTTTTCCACATAATTATCTAAGTGTAAGTATCTAGCTAAATTCACAGTATCTAAAAGCTGTCGTTTTTAGTTAGATTTTAGATATTGCAGCTAATTTCTAGACAGATTTTAGATACTTCAGCAAGATCGTTGTTTCCGTTGATTGCGTACAATTTTGTCATTTCAATTATTTTCGGCGTTTACTTTAAACGACTTTCGCGGATTTAAATTTCTATTTGCGGTTTTTATAGTAAATATATTCGAGAATAAAAAAAAATGAAGCATCTCTTGATTCTTCAGCATTTTATATTTTCCGGTAGCATAATCGGATATGGTGCGCGATATTCTCTACAATCGTCGACACAATGTTCACTGAACTCGAAACCGCTAGAAAGTGTGTCTCGATCTAGTGCACGGCTACTGCAATAAACACAAAACTTGCATCTTAAATCATCGATGATAACGCCATTTATCTCGCCTCTCTGCGCTCCGTCTCGTCGTGCCGATCTTACAATGGCGCACATTTCTTTCTGATGCGATCGCAGGCAGGTGCATCGGCTTCGTTGCCGTCGCGGATCCACATGCGTCAGGAATTTACCCTTTGCCAGATATAAAACTAGCGACTGTGCAAAATGCCACTTAGCTTGCCTAAGTAGCGACGCGAAAGTATCGAAATGCGCTAGCATTATCGTTCAATTACGTGGCTTAATGGTATTCTTATCGTCGCTCGAACGTTTTTTCCTCAAATTCATCGCGCGAGATCGATTGGCATGTGGATCGTTAAATCGCGAGACAAAACAGAAAGCTTTTCCTTTCGTGGTAGATTTCCTTCATTCACGAGATCCGAGGTCCCGGTTCGCGCTTGCTCGTGAGAGCAGGAAGTGCACGCGGAGGATGCATTCACCCATCTTCGGCGAATGGCAGGTTACGTTTTCTCGAGTCGCGAGACGGTCGAGTGCAATGATGATTCACGTAATTACGATCGCCGAAGAACGGAATATGATCGCGGCGCGTTCCTTCTACGCCGTCGGACTTAGAAAGTGGTTTGAGGACCTCGGAGGTCTTATCGATAAGGTCATCCACCGATTGGATCCATCGAATACGCCCTCGAGAAAAATCTTCTAGATCGAATGGCAGTCGTCGTGGAACACTGCGAAATTAATTTTGCTGCGAAGTGAAGCGCGATGATTGATGCGATTGACTGTATTGACGCACTTGGCTTAAAAAAAAAGGAAAGATAGAACGAAATGTCAATAGTAATAGCATCGAGTGTAAAAAATAAGGAAATCATTGGGATAGCAGCGCGGCGGCGAATGTATATAATTTAGTCAACAAATAGAGTAATTTAGAACAAAATTTCAGGTTTAACATAGTAATTGTTTTCGATCCTGCGATCTGCATGACGCAGGATATTGGATGGGATTCCCCGAGGGGGGAATTACGTTACAGATCTTAAATTCGGATGACGTAAATTCTCCGATCAGTCGATCGCAAAAGACGTTTACGTCGCGGAACGCCGCGTTTCACGAATTTTGGACAGAGGCGGCTGGACCCACGGGAATTCATCGTAAAAAAGACAGTCTTTTGGGATAGATCGGTGCGGCCCTGACGTGACATATGCCACGGCGGTGAAAGGAAAGAAGAGACGAAGCAATGGTACGTGGCGTATTGGCGGCACAAGGAGCAACCGGGCGACGAAGCCTTCGAGGCGGTGGGCTTTCTCTGCCCGCGGCCAGAATCGCCAATCACCGCTTGCGGTATTTTATGCACACAATGTAGGATCGCTCGCTCCTACCGCTTGCTCCATCTCGCGTTGATCCAGCGCATTGTCGTCGATCCTCGATCGTCGATCGCAATGTCCTCGAAGATCAATTTGAAGTCATCCCACAGATTTACATTGTCTCAAAGCGTTTGATTTAAAAGGCAGTTTAATGATCATGATAATGAATGACTTTTATTAAATCTAGATAGAAACACATTTGTGAGATCGGGCGGGAAAATTAATTGGACAATTGCAAATGATCGGTGCAGGCGTGCTGCCGAACAACTGCTGCCATCGCGAATCGATCATCGAGATCTCTTTTCTTCAAGTATCATCGATAATAAATTTATGATTTGAAAGTAAATTATATTTATGTGATAAACACATGTTGAATGTACCGATCATCAATAACCGGAACTTTATATAAAATAATTTTCAGTAACTGCAATATTGACCGACTCTATATAATACATAATATTGCAGAAATATCGCAGTAATATTGCAATATATTGGAAATATAATAATTATATTTCCAGTATATTGCAATATTACTGCGATATTTTTATAATATTATGTGCTATATGAAACGCAAACTCAAAAATGCAAAAAAATCGTAAAAAATTACTTTTGTACATATAAGCAATGTTGAAGTAATAACCTAAAATAATGAACGTATTACGCGGAAAAAAAAGATAGAAAAATATTAGTTGCAGCAGCAAAAATTCGCGTGTGATAGCTAAATTTCAGTTGTATGTTACAGACATTTAGCTACACACTTGCTGATTCTTGCTGCCGTAACTAATCTTTTTTTTCCGTGTATGCATGATAATTTTGCATTATTTAATTATATAATATTTTATCGAGAACATGAATCTAATAGAACATGAATTTAAAATTTCACTCCGGCATAGTCGGAAAGACAATAGCTAATTAGGTCTGATATTCATGTTAATTTGTATGAATTTTCATTACTTTTCCTCGACTTTTATCGAGACTAGCACGAAGTCGATCCGTTTTTACATATGCACAATGGGTGCACAGACACGCGACGCACTGTCAAGTTTGGAGTCTGAATTAATCAAAACGAGCACGAAAATGCCAGATATCTCGATAGGTGCGTAACGTAACGTGATGCAACGTGACTTCATTAAATTTCCCAATTCCTCGCGAGCGACAGCGAGCCGCAATTTTCGTAATAATGTCACGAAATAAACGCAACGCGGTTTGATAATGTCCCCACGGCCATATCCATCGATCGGCGGTTAGCACTTGCATAAAACATGAAAATTCGAGCAACGCTTATACGCAGTATACATATATAAACAGGTATGCGATAATAGAAATTTATAATTAATATTTCGCGGCAGGAAATCGAGAGATTACATTACACTACGTTTCGTTTTATCCTTTCTTTCTTTCTTTCTAATTTACATGCGCCGGTTCAATTGGGGATTTCAAGAGACAGACCTTGAAGACCGTCCCTCGAACCGGCGCGGCGTCCTCAAAGCGGATTTATATTTCCGGCAATTGAGACGGATGAAAATAGAAAGTCCTTTAAGAATATTACATGCCGTTGAATATTCAGGAGTCTGCACTCTGTTTCATTAAACGGGAGAGATTTTGCATGCACACCTTGCAGAGTGCGCGGTTTAGTTCGTGCAGTTAACCGAATGGCCTCACTAAATCTTGCCGGCTAATTGTAAGCGCAAAACTCGGCTTGATCCTGTTCACGCATTAGACCGCATAAACGCCGCAATTTCTCTCCCTATTTTTTATCGCGAAGGCTTCATTGATCGCTGTACTAGTTAAATATTTAAACTGAGTGCTGATAAAAAAAAAAACGATTTTTTCTGAAAAAGACATTTGCTTTTAGACGATAAATAATAATATGTTTCTTACTCTAAGATTGATGATCAGGTTATATTTAGACTGTCTTAAGTATCAAGATTTATGGGTCTACAATAGATATAATAAGTCATAAGCCATAAGAAATTGATTAATCACAGTCATTATTCCCCTCACATTTGACTGATTGGTCATTTTTTAAATTACTTATTACACCTATTATAGATAGCCCATTAAAATGTCATAAATCAATTGTACAGAAATCATATCATTATAAAAAAACTCTACAAACCTCTACAAGATCCTATATATATTTTACCTAACTTCAATATTTTAATCGTTATTATAAAAAAGCTATTGTAAAATCAATTTTTTATGTGGATGTTACAAATGCAAATGTGCGGAAACGAATAGTTTTTGAAATATTTAAATTTGTTATATGAATAATTATTGCAATTTTCACATGAGTGGAAATAAGTAATTTAAATGTTATGTCAGGGCTATATATCATTATAGTCTTTTGATTATTAAGGGAAACGAGATTCCGTATTGACAATCTTCCACGCAAAATGAGATTCCACATGGTTGACAATTTTCTAAAGCGAAGTTCAACGCAAACCTATGTGTCTAATTTTTTTAATAGTGAAGCTCTTCCGTAGATTACCTTTACGGCACTTTTCACGCGAAGCAAGATTTAACGCAAACCTTTGTGTCTAGTTTAATAATAGTGGAGCTTCCTCGTAGAGAAAGCGAAACTTACTACATCCACGCATACATTTTACAACGCGAAGCGAAGTTCCACAAAAATTCCACAATGAAGGAGGTTTACAACCAACCTCACGTGGAACTTATATGAAAATCGTAATACTTGTTCATTTAGTTACATAACAAAAATTTAAATATTTCAAAAACTATACATTTGCACACATTCACACTTGTGGAATCAGACCACATTGTTATTATTATCAAAAAATTTATTTTACAACAGTTTTTTGATAATAACAACTAAAATATAGAAGTTGGATAAAATATGTATAAGACTTTATTTGTAGAGTTTTTTATAAGCTGCATTTTTTGTTTGACAACTTTTTCCGTCCAATAAATACTTTCTGAAATAATTGACAAAAACAGTTTTACCTTTGAGGGGGGCTGAGCCCTGAGGCGGAGGGAGTGTTTGCGCCAAAAATCCATTTAGAAATCTTATTTGCTAGATCAAATAACTATATAAGCTAAAAATAAAGAAAACCGAAAGTAATAGCTTTTCGGAAGTTTATCCAAAAAGATAATAAATAATAAATAAAACCGATATAGATGAAATTGTTAACAAGATTCGCGAGATGCGATCGACTTACGCTTTTAAAGTAAAATAAAGTAATGTAATCAAATGTAATCAAACTGAAAGCGTCATATTTATCTATCGATGATTGATAGAACGTCTCGTAAGCCGACGTAAGCGATGCACAATTTCGCAAGCACTATACCCTCGAGATATTCGTCTCTTCCGATCGCAAGACCTTGACTGTCGATTTTTTGATCATTTTGAAACTAAATGGGCTGCACGCGTCTTCATCGGTATTCAATTTACCGGATATGGATTGGTCTCAGAGGACTTATTGATCATGTAATATGATGCGCGTTACGCCATTGATCGCATGTCGGGGCAATTTAGATAATATACAACCCCATAAAAAAATCGACTCTTTTTTAGCGTAAAAATCAAATGCCGAGTTATGCGACGATTTCGTTTAACGGCACTAAACTCAGCTCGTTTGTGAGTCACGAGCGACACACGTGCCGCGCGAAATTGCGTGGCGCATCAGGAGCCCGCGGCCCTGTTTTGCCTGCGCACACGGGAATAGGCATAGGTATATCGATTTCAGCGGGGATAAAGGGGAGTCGGAAGATCGTCCTGTACATGAGGCTCGCTAGCCGCTGGCGTTAGAAGCGGGACTTCCAGGGCCGTACAGCCAATGCTCACCCCTGCGTGGCCGGTGGTGGGTGACCTTGACCTACGGGGTTCCTGCCGCGCCGGCGTCGCGTCCTCCTCGACCCCTTCTTCACGTGACCGCGTCCCGTCCTCGTCTTACCTTGGTCATCTCTCTCTCTTCCTCCTTGCCTCACGATTCAATTTATCTCGCTCCACCTGTGGCCAACGGTGCATCCGATATCTCCTGCATCGCGATAGTCTGGCGACCTCAGGGATGCACCTGGTTATATAAGTCGAACTGGGAAATCAAAGGTGCCGGTGATGCCTCGAACTGTATTCGACTACGCGTGACGAGATGCCGAGATTTTGAGGATGTGTCTTTGAAGAATCCTTCGATTTTTCGAAAAATCTGGAAGCAAAATCTTTTGATTCACAATGCAACAATGTGTAAAAGTAGACAAGACAATTAGAAGACATGGAAGATTCCGTTGTCGTGCACTTGTATTCATCTGTACGTTTTCTTCTTTTTCTAGCTCTTTTTTCTATTTCTTTTTTCCCTCATTCTTGACTCAATGCATTCTCGGAACGATCCCATCTCGTGCAAGCATTTGTTGCTGAACGTCCTCGACTCGTCGCGACGAATTCTCCTCTTTTCAAAATTCGCATTGTCCTTCTGCAATCCTTTTCTCTCGATTTTCCATTTTTCTTCTTGAAGTAGCGCAATCACGTTTTTCCAACAGTAGCCTCTCCATCTCTACTCGCATGCTCGACAATACTAATGGTGCTACCCAAGTGTGTCCCGGCAAGGGTAAAGATGCATTATTCCATACTTTTATCCAGCACGCTTTATCGGCTCGCTCTCTCAGGCTTTTCCTCGTGACATAATAAATTACATCTGTCTATCCCAACCGTCTGTCCGTCCCAACCGCTGCATGCATGTATTCTTCCTATGAGCGTTACAGCACGTTTCATTCTCTTTCATATATTCTCCTACATGTTTCATTTCTGTACGCTTCTCCGCATTTCCACGTTAATTTCGTCAACGTCAACGTAGACAGAACGTTGAAAGAGCGACAACTGAAACAGGAACAGAGTAGTATTTACAGACTTTCGACAGTTATTCCTTCCCTCTCAATTTATCAGGATAAGAAACTCGTGCTTGCATCGGAAAATATTTTTAAACTTGTGTTTTAAATTTTGAAGGTCCTCGATATGTGTCGTGTCCTCCAGATGGCAACCTTGATAGTTTCTTCGAGTCGATCTGATTCTTGTATCAACATTCTTTTGCATCTTTGCTTGTTGTTATCTATTTATTTGATTTTATTACGTTACTATATTCTTATTCAATAAAGAATAGAAACTTCTCTCCTTATTCTTAATTTATAAAATAATTTATAAAACACGAGCTTGACCGCTTTGTATTTTCTTCAGCCTGGAGTTGCAGCCTGCAAGATCGAAGACATGCTGTCGCTCATTTTTCGGAATTTTATCCGGAAATACCGTTAAATCCAACTTAATCTATTTTATTTTTTGTTTCTTTTTTCTTTTTATAGATGTACGACTTAATTCCCATGTTTTTTAAAACTCGAGCTTTTTGCTAGATAAAAAACTACTTTTTGACAACAATGCAATATCGGTAGTACAATCGAAATTTGCTGCGTCATTATTGTATATAAAATGTATTTATTCTCGCTGTATTTATTCTAGAGAAATATTTAATCCTCGTTTGATCGATGTACTAAATTGAATACTGTACTAAGGTACAACAAAATCCATGGATTATTTGTATTCCCATCTGTTATGAGAAACGTAATTAGTTTAATTAGCGAAACATAATTGGAACGACTGATATCGTAGATTAACAATCAATCGAATTGACTGCTACGGAAGAGATAACGGATTCGATAGTCAGCAGAAAACAAAATTAAACTCATTAGATTATTATCGAATTCAGATTTTGATATATGGAAACAATCTCCAACTTTAAATTCCGCAATGACATGCAGCTCAATTAAAAATCATTATCTCGGCACAATTATTCTTCTTGCTTAAATTTAACGTTTTATTTTTTTACTTTAATATAATGATTGAGTAAGTAAAACGTTAACTACGCAATGGCGTAAAAAACCTTATACTCAAAGGAAAATTAGAATCTGAGTGATTTAATTAAAGTTTGTGCGTGCGTATGAATAATTTGAAAGAAGGAAACGAGCGCGGAGTCTATTTGATCACGCTCAGGTTTGCCACGTAAGAGAAAAGTTCATTTCGAAGATAAAATTTACGCAACGCGACGGCGCAAGTTTTTTCGCATTCAGTACAACGAAACAATAAACAAATAAAATAGACGATGAACTTTCTTTTTTTCTTTTTCTCCATAAAGGAAGGTTCCTCCTGAAAAATTCAAATTCTCCAGTGATTTTTCTCAGTCCGATCTTTCGTGTCCACTTGTCGATATGGCCTATCGGCCTGCGCGTCTGATAAGCGTCGATCCACTATCACTCTCCCCCCCGTTCGTCCTCCACCTTGCTTTTGCCACCCCTTCCCGTACCGTGGCCGCCGGACCACTGGCAATCCCCGCGGGGCGAAGCACACGATCCTGCCGCGCGCGCGGCTGGATCCAGTCGCAGTTCGAACCCCGAGGAGATCGAGTGTGCGAGAGCACCCGTCGTAATCCTGGACCACGTAAACGGACGCCTCGGAGGATCGTGCCGGGATCTTCTGGCATGCGATCAGGAGCATGCAGGTAGGGCTCCGCCGTCGACGGCCGACGCGCCGTGCGCCCCTTCCTCCAAGTGGACATGTAAATTTTTATACGCGATCCCTTGACTCCCTTTCTCGATTTCATTTTAATTTACGGAAAACGATTTTTGAAGGTGGAATATAGACGTAGTTCCTCGGTCCGACAATCGAGCCGATCGTTAAGCGCGACTGAAGGGAGTGATTTGATTTTTTGTGTGATCGATATTTGCTGAAATTATTTCATGATGTCGTGATCACATAATATTCTGTAGAATTGGTCGGTGTATAAATTGTGTTGTTTAAACAAATTAAAATGTCAATTGTTTCTTGTTTGAGAATCCGTCGCGTCTCTTATCGAAAGTCAACTATGCAAGAAGCATACAGGTGGGTCGGGGAGAATGTCCTAAGCGATCGGTAAACCGTCGCTATTGCAACGCAAATGTTACAGGAGACAGACAATAAGTCTATTTATTGCTAAAATAAATTGAACAGATTTATATGGTATATTTTTTTCGCTAATCAATTGTCTTTATATTTTGCAATTTTATGTCTACATAATTCTTTTGAATTTATAGTGAATATGCGTTTCACAAAATGAATTTACTTCTCTACATTTTGTCTCTTCATTTTTATAATTTCTGCACGTTTCTGAAATATATTTCACGATATTGAATTACATTACATCGGAATGGCTGCTGAATGGCTATGAAAAACTTGTTGAATTCAGTTTACGAGCGGTTTTAACTAAAACATTCAAAGAAATTCGAAAGGTTGATATAACGCATACACGGCAGTTTTACGTTTTATAGAAGAAACTTTTTTTGCCACATCTTTCTACACTTTATTTTACTTAATAAACTTCTGTCGAGTTCTTTTATCCATTTTTAAAATTATAATTAACGAGTTGTATAAATTATAAAACGAGTTGTATTGAATTAACGAGTTATATAAATTATGAATTATATAACGAAATTATTAAGCTAAAAAAATAAATTATATTAATTTCTTCTCTTTATATTTATTTAATTATATTAAATTTAATTATTTAATTAGCTTTAATTATATTTATTTTTCCGTTTTCTGTTTCTTTTATATTTATTTATTATATTTATTTATTATATCTATTTATAAAATATCTGTGTTGAGGTCGAGAAATTTAACTCCACGGTGATAAAATCTAGACTAGACAGGATCTGTCAGAAATTCGCGAAATTGCGAGATGAGTACTGTTTGCGAACGCCTTCACACGCAATAAACGTGCGCGAAAGTATAATGGTTCCGAGCAAGAGTCTTTTCATTTAGTCGAGACAGGCATCGTGCCAGGAAAACGATCTCTATGCCTTTTTTCTTGCCCTCATCGACCGACGACGCGTGCCAAGGCCAAGCAGGAAGACGAGATCTTACAGTCATGGTCACGAACAAGCATGTCTTTTACACAGTTATGCGAATCAATCCTGGTATTATTAACGTCACCCTTTTGCATTTCCAATCGATTAGCTATCCTCGTCATTCATTTCTAATGACCTTTCAGACTTTAGAAGGAATCACAAAGAAGTTCGTTACATTAAAATTTTATTAGCTTCCTCCACGTAGAACGTTCGATCGAATAAGCAACGCAAAGTAATGTGATCGCTAATTAATAAACTCGTCCGCGAAAAATGATGTACACGCGATGGACAGAATATTTTCCGGATAAAGTAATGCTCCGCAAACGCATCAATTCTGCAAGAGTGCCATAAATTATTGGGGAACGAAAGTTTCTGATTGTGCCGGGGAGCGTTGTAGCGTGGTGTGCGATATTTTTATTGCCACGTGTTTCATGGCTGTTAGATTAAACAGATTCGGGAAAATGCATTACGAGATTTGCGTGGCGGTGTTTCCCGGTACAAAAGCACGACGCAATTTACTTTAACTTTCTGCAAGGTTGTTTGACTTGGTGGATTAACTCTTTAAGTTTCGTAACTTCTGTTTGCGAGAATTGTTTAAATGTTAAAATTCACGAACTCTCAAGCGAATTACGGTCATTCCGACGGGAGTTCGTGACATGGCCTCTCGACTTCTCGTCGATTTTGAATTAATTGAAATCGGAGATGAGAAAACAAGAGCTATTTCTCGCGCGTAACAATCTTTCTCGCGCTCTTTTACGCTCTTTTCCACTGGTCAATTTGGAGTGTCGCCAAGTTCGCATCTCGTAGCTTCCATTTTGGAAGTGTCGCAAAAAAAGGGGGAACAAAAACGTTTATACATCTGACACGCAAATTGGCGATGAATATAACGAAATGCGAAATAACGCTCGATTATTTGCGCCGCATTTCTCGCGGCCTGATTCGAGAGATCGCGATTGTCGCGAGCAGTGCGACGCAAAGCGAGTTCTCTAAAAAGGAAGGATGAAATAAATGTAATCTTTTTTTTTTCGATTTAGTTAATTGTTTTTATCACTTGACAACGATGACTTCTACTATCGATAGAAAAGAAAACCTCATTTGCGACGAGCTAACTTTTTATTACGGCGGAAATGAGTTCGCACTTTAAACAGAGACTTTGCATTATCGATTCGAGCACCGTGCATTCCCCTCTCTACGACTTTTAGCGTGACTCGGAATCATTCCGCGAAGCAGTAAAAAAAAATGTTTGATGGGTTTTGCTCAGAGCAAACATCAAGGAATGGCGTAGGATCAAAGGGAGAAAATGCGAAGACATCGGACATGCGACGACACGTTTTCAACATTTTCGTTCCGTCTATGATTGTTTTTCCTTTCCTCGCCTATCAACGGAGCAGCAATTACAAGCTTCGTATCTAGTTTCGATTCCTCGGCAGTATATACATTATGTATTTCGGGTACGACCCTTCGTCACATCGCCGACACACTTCCTGTTCGCGCGATTATCGATCTTGCTTCGTACTTTTCTTCGACCGATTCTTGGCTCTATTCCTCGAAGAATTCGAATCAGCTATTTTTTTACAATGGAAAAGACATTCGACATATCGTAACTTCAAAAGATTAAGTTTCCAAGAAAAGGGAACTTTTTTTTTATTTGACAAAAAATTATTGATTAATTAAATAAAAAACAATATATTCTTAATATGACTGAATATTATTCCTAGCATCATTTTTGCTTTACAATCCTTAAAAAACCACCCTTTTTGAATTATGATGACTTTGACGATTTTTTATGAAATTAAGTTCACTTCTAAAGTAACGTTTACTTAACTCATTTATGATAAACTCGAAAATCAGTTTTTTGAGTTGTATCATTCTTAAAGTAAGGGTATAATATATCATTTTTTATATCTCGCTCGCGCTTTATCGATCCATTTCGCATTGCTTCTGCAGTCTATCGCCTTTTTTTCGACACTTTTTTATACAGCGGGACGACCTTTGCAAGCTCGTCGCACCGGAAACCAACGACCCGTTTATCCCCTGGTTGCGGCTTGTTGGTGGACGCGCGCCAACCTGCGTGAGTGCGATTCTCGCGCGGCGAGACGTGCGAGACATTTTGAACTTTAAACATGTATTATTATTATCCATCGTTGTCCGCACACGTCGTTCTACGTTTAATAAAAATCGCTTGATCGAAGGATAGAGAGCCCTTACGACGAATATGCTCCGACGCGAAAAGGCCGAAGGTGAGGCACGAGTAAGGGTAGGAATAATGATTCTTATTGAGAAATTATGAAAAGATGACAGTTCAGATTGTATTTTACATTTTATTTCGATAATTTATTTTATATAATATATTAACGCGGTTTAACGATAACGCCGATGCTTCAATCCTGATTCATAATCAATGTATGTAAATGTATGTAAATCATGTATATAGAATATGTATATAAAATTGGACGGGGCAATGAAATGTCATCGTACAGTAATTTAAAATCATATATTTTTTTTTCTACGTTTCTCGTACAATGACATTAATTTTTTATTATTTGAAATCCAAGATTTATCCAGGTTGTATCGATAAAAGAATCACATTAGTTAAACATATTTGCAGATAAAAACCCTTTCAAAGAAATGGAAAACCTGTTATTTCTCAATGATCATATGTTATCGGAGAAAAATTTATATTCTTTCAATTTATATTCTCTTCTAGTCTCAACATTGATTTATTTAAAAAGATTGCTTTATTTATAGAGAAAAGCATTCTCCTTCCTGTAAAGAATACGCTGTCTCGGTTATGAACGATGTATGAACGGATTTACGAAAAATATATTTGGCACAAGTTATCTCGCGTCTCTTGATAAGACTTCTAAAAATTTACTAATGTGATTTGTCGTTTGAATATTAATTCCATAAAGAGTGGCGACAGTTTTCGGATTTTTAAGCTATAATTAGTACGAAAATTAATATAATTATATCGTCAAAGATTATGGATGATAAGCAGGCACATCCGATATTTCATGACAAATACGCTGAGAATAGCGTATCGAACGGAAGTTTCAATTTATCTCTATTTTGTAATAACCGTTTATGAAAATCTGTTTATACAACAACGTAAAAGATTTAAATTGTGTATTTTCAATTGTGAGGTGTTTTGTTCAAGGTATTCTTTCATATTGCTAAACAAGTTCACGCGCGAGATTCTCTGCGTTACTTTCATTATTCTTTTTAAACGTCATTAGGATGGAAGTAAAGCTCGCGGTAGCGAGACGACTGAGTATCGCATCGATTAATCTGCTCTTGAAACGCGACCGTGGCTAAAAATATTTCTTTTCAATATTTCACATGCTAATATCCAGCCGTGAAGGACCCGCCTTTTATATGGCGCGAACGCAGAAAATGTTTGTCTCGTGCCACGACAACATTACGAAGTTTCTAACGGTGAGAAATTTATTATCGAGCAACTAAAAGTCGCAAGGTGTTTTCGCGCGTGCCGCGCGATACAAGCGTCATAATATTTCAAAGTCGATATAGTTCAAAGTGCATGCCGCAAACAACAAAATTATAATCTCGTTTCATATTTTCGGATATTCTAACGGGTATTTTCGAAGTACATTTTATTTCGACACGGTTTCCAAGTTTAAATCTGTGCGAGGAACAGAAAAAAAGAGATAAAATTCCTTTCAAAAAAGAATTTTATATATATATATAGAATTTATAACAAAATCATAAAACGAAGTCGTTTAGCAGAAGCCACTGAGAGACCTGGGTTTGTGCCTCAATGCCGAGGTATCAACGAACAACGTTGTTATCGCCGAGGTCTGCAACGAGACGCGCGGAGGACTTCCACTTCTTCAAGTATGGCCCAGCGACTCGCCCAGAGCCGATGCCGACGGACAGGCCCAAGCTTTCGTGTTCCCAGACGTGCAAGAAAGTGTCAACGACAGCGGCATCGAGTCCATCCAGGTGCGACTTTCATGATACTATCTTCCTTATCGAATCTCCAAACTTACATCAATAAAATCAGTACTCTTCAAGTGCGTTTGCGTCCAATCGAACGAACATAAGTATTCTTGAGGCGTTCTTGCCATTGACTCATATAATAACTGCGCGCTTTGAGAGAAAAGTATTTAGTATTTGTGATTATAATTACATGGTAAAGTAATTATGATTAAGAGTGTCATTTACTTCTGTAATGTTAGTAAAAATAATTATATTAATAATTCTGCTAAAAAATATATATAATTGGCATAAAAAAAATGTATAGTTGTCCCCCTGGCTGTCAACTATACATTTCTTTGATGCCAATTATATATATTTTTTAACAGAATTATTAATATAATTATTATTACTACATAACATTATAGAAGTAACAACTATAAAAATGATGCTCCTAACCATAATTACTTTACCATGTAATTATAGTCACAAATACTAAACATTTTTCTCTCGGTGCGTCATATGCTGAAGATAATATTCAGAAGGAGATATATGTGTCTGTTGTTCTTTCCGTTACACATTGCACAATTGAACAAAGAAAGCATCTGATCAACTATTTGTTCACTAATATTGTCTTCACGTTACAATTGAAGCGCGTAATCCAGTATATAAGTCTATGGTTCTTGAATCGTAAATTCCATTGAGAACGGACATCGAATGTTCTAATGCGAAAATGTTCAAGTTCCTTTCTACGTAAGACACGAGATTGATCATGTTTTTTATTAAAATCTTTTCGCGCAATTTGCGCCTTGTCACAACATGAGAAAAAAATATCTTAACTTTTGTGAAATACATTAAAGGCGTCGCCGTCGCCATGCGGTGCCACCTGCAACAGCCCGGCGATGACGCCACAGCAATCGCGTCGCGCCAGCCTGCTCCATCCGGATCACGCGCGGCTGCAACTGCATTATCTTCATCACAACCACCATAACGCGGGAGTGAAGAGTCCGCCATCACCGGACAGGACATCCGTAGACGAGAACCACGAGGACCGGCCCGCGCCGCCGAGTCCCTCCAGTTCGACTACCAGCAGCCTGCGATCGATGCCGAGTTCGGCGATCGTGTCAATGCACTCGCAGGACAGGAGACGCAGCAGCAGGTAATTGATTTGACTCTTCCACTCTATCTGACATCTTTACTCGATAAATCTTTATCTTTATTTACTTTAGTTCTTCTAATGACGATGCATAAAATGAAGAAAAAATATAGTAAAATATAAATAAATAAAATTTCGACAACCTATGTTATTGCGATAAACAAAAGATGGTAGCTTCCCTCAATATCGTAATGAATGAGCAAAGTTAGTAATGTGAAACTGTCGTGAGTAGCGTCTCGACTAGTGACGACAAGTTCGACAAGTATTATTGCAAGAAATGGGATCTTCTCTTCTTCTTGCGCTGGTGAAGTATCGGCGAACGTCTATTTTTTTCCGACCTTATCCTTGGCGTGTGCGCGATGCAAGCAAGATCCGAACGGCGAATCTATTGTGGGATACGCATTCGATGTCGAACTCGGTCTTGACTCGTGTCAAGAAACGACCTTGACACGATGCAAATATACGGAAGGTACTGTCAACGACAGCGTTACAATTGTATGTGTGTGCGCACACGTGTGTGTGTATATATACGTGCTGGTAGAATTGTTCGCACTTGTACGGTTCTTATCACAAATGCCGAGTGGTTCTTTCTATGATGAGAGTTCTTGAGAAAATCGCTTTTCTCACCCTATCTTAAAATCGACCGCGCCCCAATTTCACTCTTTTTCTGCTCGTAGCAATCCTGCAATCTCGCGAGCGAGCACGCAGAACCTCTTGCGAGGTCGAGACATTGGATCGTCTTGATAGAGGCCCACTTTTCCTCGTCGGACCTTCATCTGCGCTTTTATTTCAAAGCGAGAATTCTCACGACGGGAATTTTGCACTTGTTACCAAAGTCGAGAGAGAGAGAGAGAGAGAGAGAGATTTCAGAAAGTTTGTCAGAAAAATGTATCAGCTTATACATACATACGATATAATCTAGAATTAAATGAAATAAATAATTAGAGCAGATAATACTCTGATTATAGCGATTACAGAAGTAACGCGTGTAAAATAAAGATTTCTAGGATGGAGAAAAGAAAATTGAATATACTCTTAAAGATGCTGCATCAAGAATCTGTTATTTCAAATAATATAATATAGGCAAATAGTATATAACAATGAAACAAAACGTAAATTATACGTAGTGTAAAATAATTAAGAGATTTCCATGTTGTTTTTTCATCAGCAGATACAGCATGTTCGATGCTCTGGATTTGGAGTACGCCCTACTGAGGGCCGCGGCCCGCGGTTCCGTGGGCCCGTACTCCCTGTCGGAGTCCCTCCACAAGCTGACCTTCACCCAGAGCCTGGCCTTTCCCGCCTTGGCGCGCGGTCTTGCCGCCAAGCAGAGCGTGCCGAACGGGAGATCCCAGCAGCCGACGGAAAGCGGGCTGAACGCCTTTGCCAAAGTGGTGACCGCGATGGTGCTGATGCTGGTGAGCGTGCTGGTGTTCGGTGTAGTCTACAAATTCGCCAAGACGTGAGGCTGGCTGCTGACACCCGGCCGGTATCCTGGCTCGACGCAGGATAACAATCGTTTGGGTGTCGGTGGTGTCTTCAGCGATAACGTTTGATGAGGCCTGAGGAAGGGTCTAAATCTCAACTTGTTCCGCGCGAATTGAGAAAAAGAATTGAGAAGCGACGAAAGAGACACAGAATACACTCCATGTCCGAGATGACGTTTCGACTGAACGTTCGTTGGTCTTTCAATGATCGAGATTGATGTGTGTGAATGGGGGATGAATGGAAAGACGACTGTCGATACACTATTCATTCTAGATAACCAGATGTAAAATAATTTTATACAATGTCTTATTATCTTTGTCGCGCGTAACGATGTGTGTATTTACGTACTTAACGTAAAATTTTAGATAAGAAACACGAGATTGATAATGAAAAACATATAATAATGTTATTGAAGCTATTGGCGATCCGTTAAATCGACGAAAAAATCGAAGAAATGTGCGAATCAAATTGTACATAGAGTGTTCTATTTTAACTTTGTTATTAAAATATCTAAAAAAAGATGGATTTTACGAAAAAATAATAAAAGATAAAATTTTTAGGATGTTTTGTGATTAGATTTTTGGTCCGAGGCCCATGTTGGATCCAATCGGATCGATTTTTTTAAATGGAACCTTCATTTTTTATTGTATATTCTTGTAACTAACCTGACGTCTAACTGATCTCGAGAGCTTTTCAAAACTATAATAAAGTTATTTTTCATTAAATGGAAATTTCTATTTAAAAAAAATCGATGATCTGACTGATCCCAATAAAGGACCGAAAATCAATCCATTAGTTGCCCTTTCAAAATTTTAAAAGTTTTCTAATTATTTTTTCGTAAAATCTGTCTTTTTCTAAATATTCGATAGCAAAATTAAAACGGAATATCTTGTACATGTACATACAGTATATAATTACATATTGCGAATGTGGATAAATAGTATCAGATCTGGTTTCGACAAAAAGTTTCTCTATAAGAACATGCAAAGTGAGAAAGTCACGTAGTTTAAGAAGGATTACTAAATGCATATTTGCTACGAGTCCAGCCGGTTTATTTTCTGAAAAATAGTTGTACGCGAAATCAACAAAGACGAAAGTTTCTCACATCAACAAGTGCACTCTATCTGAAGTATCTCGATGACGAACACAAACTTATGTTTGGAGTTGTGATATCGAAGGAAATGTTTCCCTGTCGCTTTCCATTATACTTCAAGAGCGGAAGACTCATTAAAAGCGCTGTTCTTCAGAAAGTTTTTATTACACTGATTGATAGAAGGTAACTAGGACGAGTCTCGGTCAATATATAAGTCAGATTGCAACTGTATGTGGAGAGGACAATTATGGATCGAGTCATCCATTGAACTGTCTTTTCCGGTAACATTCGAATAGAGCGCGCTTTATGCAATTGAGTGAACGCTCGGACTTCAATTATGGTTTAAATTGTCGTTTAAATACATAATTCTCGAGATTCGCAAAATAGAGATCAAAATTCGATTAAGAACCGTCAGTTAACTGATCGCCTTATTTTTAGAATCATATCTCCGAATTTTTACTGAGACAACAATCTCTTGGAGAGACAAAATTTTTTGGATAATTTTCAATGCATTTTTCTCTTAAACGTCGAACGTTCGCTTCGGACAAATTCGACCCGTACATAATTAGAAAGAAAAACCTCGATTGAGATACACGAACGTAATCTGTCCAGAACACGAAACGATCTTTTAAACACGCTAGAATTCTTTTCTTAGAATCGATTAACTGTTACCTTAATATCAAAATTTCCTGGTCATTATCTACGTTGCTTTGCAGTGCCTTGTCCGCGCGTAGAGTCGCCATCTCACACGGACGTTGCATGCGAACGCATAATCTTGCAAATTTTTGGGGAACTTCTAACGACTGTCTAAGTGCTTTACATAAAACTTCTATTTGTGACAATCAGCCGGGAAATCAATCAGCGCTCGATCCCGGCAAATTATGTAAATTATTAAGTTAGAACACGACTCAGCAAAATTTTGACTTCCGGTCGGAAACGACGAATATACCGCGATTTAAATTAAGCAACTTCCGACGATGCAAAATTAATCTGAAGGCAGCTTATCGCCTATGCTTTGTCCGAACCACGGTCTTGAAATCGAATCGAAATCCGATGCGACACTGAATAATTTTCATGCCATTAGCCAGTCAACATTAAGGCTATCGTGTATTTTTATAAAATCTCATATCGATCGTTACGTCAGTAAGTAAAAATAAACTTGGCTCGCTTGTTATATACACTTTCTCATTAAAGAATTTTCTAAAGGGTACGATTTATTTTTGCTAGATCCTAAAGATTTCGATTCCGTTTCGAGCATGCGAGAGCTCAAACAGACATCCTTGAGCTTATTTCGTACAGCCTAGAGAGAGTCGTTTGTTTTATATATAATAAAATATATACTAAATATAATACATATATACACACAATTATATATATTGTATATATTTATGGTTTCGTTACGGAGGCGTACTTCCTTTACTTTGATGTTGTGCTCTGTACGAAACAACGAAATTTCTAAAAATAATCTAAGACACGTCAATATAGCGGAATTAACGCTCTTTACTTTTCTTAATTATCGCATTGTACGATATATATACATGTGACATTACGATATATGTAAGAAAAAAAATTTCTTCCTTTGTGCGATGACAGATTCAAAACGAATCTTGTGATGTTTTCGTGCTCATTGAACAAAATTGGTGAAAGTGTCGTTATATTACATTCCACGATTTTATGAGACGTATACTGTCCTAAATTCTGCTAATGAAGAAATCGAAGAAGTCGAGTCTCTCTCGCACTAGACTGCGAAATCGACTGCGGAATTTTGATTTCTATTCGCAATTTTTGTACCTTAATCTATCTTAGAGTTTTGCGACTCGATACACGATGAGAATTCTAAAACAACATACTTTCCAAATCTATCTGAAAAGAAGATAAATAGAGCCGCCTCTTTCAGCTACAGTGTTTGATACTTGTAGAGTTCTAATGCAAAATTTATTTACAAAGATATTTAATGTCGTTTTTAATACTAACATTCACTATACTCCTTAATTAGTATAATTTTAGACATTTAAGAAATGAATTTGATTTTGTGAAATCAACTTGTGAATCTGCAAGTGAGTTGAATTGAAAGCTGACAAAGTTCTGCTCCAAAATACCAATAGAAATTTATCAAATTTATCAAATTTATGTATATATATATATATATATATATAAAAGAAAAGAATATTCATAATAATTACTTTATTTCTCGACTTCGTAATAAATTACTTGCGACTTCCGAAATCAACGCTCATTAGATTCTTTAATCTTTAAAGCTTATTTTATATGAAACGAGCATAGGCCATGACTATCATAAAAAATACAGAAGAAGAAAAGCGAAAATACGGAAGGGGCTGACGGAAAAAGCTGACCTAAATTAATTTGTGATTTTTTTCATTTCAATGATATCATTAGCCGTGTTCAAGCTGGATGAAGCAGCTGACTTGCTTACCGAGCGCTTGAATATGATTGATTGGATCTATAAATAAGAATTGATTTCGTTCAGCGATAATAAAGTTAAACGAAGAAATTGGAATATTTTAATTTTATCTTCTTAAAGTTTATCTTCTTTACATCTGGATAAGGACTGTAATTAATAAAGAATAATCGAGAGAAGGCTTGAATCAGGATGTGAAATGTGCAAATTGAATGTGAAACAAATGTTCATATCGAGCTTCGCGTGGAATAGCATTCGCAGATTTTCGAGCGGCGGTATACGTTTTCGTACTTATGTAATACTTACTATTTTGTTCAGAGATCCTCTCGCATTTCCTAGCAGCCGTATATCAACCGCGAGAAATGGGTCGATTCGAATATAAAATTGTTGCGCGTTGAATTTAATCGTGCCAATATGTATATTCGTGATCGTATCAAAGCGTTTCCCGATTCTAGTCGTCTACGCTAAATATATACTGCTTGTAAACGTTGTAACTACCTCCTTTCGATCGTCCCATTTYGCGGTAAATTATTTTCCTTCCTTCCAGCAAGACGAAAGAGAAGAAAATAAAAGGGATGGAAAATTACTAGCTGTCGGCAATCACTTTAATTTTACCTTTGTTCTTGTAATTCAATTTTGTTTTCTTAAATGACGTTAAACATTAACAATTTTATAATTACGATTAAATGAAAATTAAAGGAGTTCGTTTTAGGCTTCAGGGCCGTGAATAGTCAATCAAATCATGTTCTTTCATCAATTTCATTTTACTCTCTTGCACAAAAAACTCACAGAGTTCTAATTCGAAATTTATTTACAAAGATATTTAATGCCGTTTTTAGTATTAATATTCGCTACTCCTGTTGTTTGATTAGTATAATCCTAGACACTTAAGAGATTTGATTTTGTGAATCAACTGCGAGAGAGTTAAATTGAAAACTGACAAAGTTCTGCTTCAAAATGTCGATAAAAATTTTCAAACTTTATATATATATATATATATATATATATATATATATATATAACAAGTTCGAAAAGAATATTCGCAATTATTACTTTATTTTTCAACTTCGTGATAAATTACTTGCGACTTTCGAAACCAACGCTCATTAAGCCATCCTTTGATGTTTAAAACTCATCTTATTTTTATGTTGTTTCTTTATCTTAGTATTTTATCAAGATATTGTTAGTCGTTCTCTCTAAGATAAATTATGTTCAGGCATCTTGAAACAGACATAGGTCTTAATCACCAGCAACCAGCAATTAAAAGTTCGTCTTGGATTCCGTATGCCAATACAGTTCGTAAAAAGATAAATAATAATGCGATCTCTCTCGATGAATAAATTTGAAAATGACATTTGTTTGGAAAAAAATAGATAATAATATATTTTCTCATAGGCAAAGACGCCATTTATTATCTCGCCGACGCAGGAGTGGGGTTTTTCGTGTAGTTTTACATGTCACCCTTGGATTTTCGCGTGCAGTTGTGTCTGCCGCGCTAGAAAGTCGAAAGTTTTACAAGTTTTTGTTTCTCGCTTGCTTTGTTTTGAACTTGCCCCGTCACATTTAAAGTGCTAACATATCAACAGTGATATATTCTCCTTACATGACTATTACTTGACTATTACACGCGGATCATTTTGCACGTCCTACATCATCAAAAAAAAAAATAAACGAATCAAAAAAGAATTAATAGAAATTCAATTTGCGAACTATTTCTTCTAGAAGGACTAAAAATTTTTAGATACCTTTCATTCTCCATAAAACGACAATCTTTTACATCCTTTCTAACAAAAAATGAAGGAAAAGTAAAAGATATTTGTACAAAGTCCTCCAATCCCCAGAGGATTCAAAGCTTTGCAAAGTGAGTTTCTATTAATTTCTCTTAATTAATCAACTCTTTATAAATGATTTACGTCACACGTTGATCCATCCGCATTTCCTACCTATCGACCCATGAAAATATAGCATATATATATGCGAAAGAGAGTCCGTTTATTGCTATCTTACAAGATAATCTCTCCGATCTACGTACGCGTGTGTACATTAACGTGCCAATCGATGTGCCTCCGCGTGTACACGTCGATTTCGCGTGTTTGTTGCGCGTAATATATGCATGATTGATGCGGGCGAGAAGTCGGCCGAAAATGGAAGTACGCGATTCGTGGAACAATCTGGAAGTACATCGCTTCTCTCTTTTTTCTCAGCGAGAATAAAGAGACCCATTTTTTTTTTAAAACGTTTCATTTAGCTTCACTCGCGTTTAGGCCGATACCTTGTTTTCGCACTCCCATTCAATCTCTCATCGTTCACACCCACTCTCTCATTCTCTCTCGACACTTTTTCTCCTGCAACCCTCTCGTTACATTCAACGCAGCCGCGAATTGTACGGGCGAATCGCGTTGCAGCTTACTCGAATTGTCACGTGAATCTCGTCAAGAGCGAGTGGAGTACAAATTACTCTTACCGCGCGAGGGGAGACGTTTCTCTTTTGTGCTGAGATTTATGCCGTCGTACGTAACGAAAGAGTCAGTAGAAAATTTCATTAAGAATTCCTCGTGTGTGCGTTACGCACGTACCCGAGTCAATCTCGGTCTGTGATAAACTCTCGGCGACTGTAGAAAAATAAATTACTACCGTATCGGCGATGTTCGTTTTTTTTTTCTGACGTTTTTTATACCGCACACATTTATAGTTTCCTACTTTTCCTAGTATTCTTATATTTTGTCAAGTACCGCCGTTATATAATGTATATGTGTGTATATATAAATATATATACATATATATATATATAATATATATATAATATATATACGCACTGTCTCTGATATACATATATCTCGTGCACTCTACAGATGTGTATCCAGGAGAGAATACAGTTCTCTAAGACTTCTAACAAGACGTCGCCCGCGCTAGATCGTTGATTTACAATCGAATAAAATTATGCCATATACGAAACGTCACTAATAACCGGAAGTGGTGACGCAAGAACGGATAACTTCGTGCTTCCGCTAACATCTTTCTCGACTGCTTACTTAAGATTCTCTTCGTCTCCTTGTATGTCGGCGACTAAATATCGCAGATCGAATTCGAGTTACACGTAGACCAGGCACGGAAACTGACGAAGAGCTATTTCAAGCTGTGGATGACAGCTCTTTGGATTGTTACTCGTATCAAGAGAGAACACCAATGGGATACCGATATTAACGACAGGATTCGCGAATTGTTTTTCGCGCAGCTTCCGCGTCTGATCAATGCACTTGAAGAAAAAAGCCTAGAACATGAGACTTACCACATACGAAGTGAATTTCTACGTTATTCAGATCCTTTCGAGACGGCGCTCCATTTGTATTACTATATTACATTTCTGTTAACGATATTACATCTGTGTCTTTCTCCCTATGGATCTATTGCTATTTACACGGCGACATCAAAATATCGTTTCATTTGCGTTTTCAAACCTGCATGTTTTCTAAAACCTATTACTTTTTTTCGAATATACCCTGTACAAGTTCAACGCACCCTCGCCATTCGTAAACACGCGCGCACGCGTGATCCCGTGTGTACATACGTGTATGCGTGCGTGCGTGTGCGCGTGCGAACGTTGTGACAATGAATAGTCGGCGGCAGCTGTGTGCAAAGTTCTCCCATCGCGTTAATTAATGATGGATGATGGATGATGATATGGCGACGTATAATGACACTCGCGGACAGCCGCGAATTCGGGCGTCGATCCCGTCACACTCCGATCCTCCTCGTCCTTTCTTCGTGCCATTCCTTCGTTTCCTCCTTCAGAGACACGAGGATACTAACATTTAGAGAGTTCTCTATGACAATACACATTTAGCTTGCCGAACGTTCTTGAAGAAAAATTCGTTCGGTGTACAGAGATGTCATCTAATTTACGATTCGTGATTCATCAGCTCCCGAAAGCTATCAAGTTGGACGTTGCTTCTGAACGTCCAGTCCGATTCCCGCCGAGAAAAATCGTAACGGGTTTCCGAACAACCGGCTCGATATCCCCGGTAAAAGGTTGTTTTTCATTCGAGTTAGGGCCTTCGAAGTTTTGACATTACTGATAGATTATCGGATGAGTAGGTTCAACGGGCAGATCGCTGTCGAGATCGAGAAAGACGCCGTCCTTGGAGACAAGATAGTGCGTTAAAAGCTGTCCCTTGCCCTTGACGAAGACGAGACCCCGTTGCTCGAAGCCGAAACCGAATGGTTCCAATATCTTCCGCGTCTCGTCGGTAACCTGCGAATTATTATTATTATTATTTTTATTTAAAACGGGTTTTGACTGTCCAAATTTAATTAAAAAAAAAAATCTTTCCGTAAAAAATTGTATTTATAAAAAAAATTTAGAAGTAATTGCTAACGCATCTTTCTGATCGATACCTGAATGCAGCCGACTTTCCCCGTGCTCTCCATCCTCGACGCGACATTGACGGTGTTGCCCCAAATGTCGTAGTGAGGTTTCCGCGCCCCGATGACGCCGGCAATCACCGGTCCATGATTGATGCCCATCTTCAAAACGAAGTGATTAAAGCTTTGTTCGTTTATGCTTGACAGGGCTTTCTTAAGTTCTAAAGCAAAATCCACGAGAGTGACGAGGTGGCTCCACCGGGGACCGTCCTCCGACTGCACTGACTGCACCTCGGATATTCCCGAAGCGGCCATGTAGGTCGATCCTATTGTCTTGATCTTGATGATGCTCTTGAATTTATCCTGATCGAGGATCTAACCGGGCAGAATAAAGTGAGTTATAAGTCAAGGAAAAAATAAGCAGAAAATATAATCCGCTACTCAGATAGCCAAATCTGTCTAGAATAGATTTTGAAAACGTTTACTACAAACTTTCTCGATAGAATGTCAACAGAAGAAAGATAACAGAATCTGGTAACAGAATATTGACTGAGAAACAACAGATTGACTGAGAAACTAAGCAGAATCAGCCGTTTCGTAACCATTTAAATGATATATTCCACTTAAATGTTTATAAAATAACAGATGCTACTCGATTTTCTCAACAAATCTGCTGTCGAATTATATCGATTGGCTCTGCTGGCAAAACACGAGTTTAATGCAGACACAGATGATATCGGATCTGTTGTAATTTGAGCAAATCTGCCATACTTGTCATACTGCGGATAGTTTGCTTACTATAATGGGAAAGCCGGATAGTTTGCTTACTATAATGGGGAAGAATGGGGGTCTAATAGGAAAGCATCGCGGGAATAAGATGAGCGGTGAGAAACTTACGGCATCGAAATCGGAGATGACTTCGTTCAGGAACCTAAGGCACTCGAGGCCTTGATTGTTGATGCTCTCCTCGCTGTAGAAGTCCGCAAAATTTGGCATACTGGCGAATAGCACGCCCACCTCGGCGTAACTCTGGCTATAAAGGTCATCGTGGTGTCTTGCGTGTGACAGGAAATACGCGGCCACGTGGGGTGGCAGGATGTTGTATATCAGAGCACCATTTCTTCGCTTCATGTCCGCCGCCCGTTCTCTTTGCGCGATCACCTCTCGTCCTCGCAGGTACAACATCCTTCGCGCCTTCTCGGCCTGCACACAACATTCGTGTGTTCGTTAACAAGTTTATCATTTGAAATTTTTTATGCCGTTGAATAAAGCGACTGGAAAAACCGAAACTTTTATCGCAATTAAATTTCTAATTATTCTACATTTTTACATTGATTCAATATTAACTCAAATAACTAATTGTAGCAAAACTATGTAATTTTTATTTGAACTCGTTTATGGAATTTCCTCGTGTTTCATAAAACCCGTGCGCGAATTATATTTTCATACGAAAATATGAAGGCAAGAAAGGAAATGTTTTATTAGGACGAAAATTCTGCGAAATTGCTTTCGCCTTTCTCTCACTCGATGCTTTCGATAGAGGATTGTGTTGGACGGAGTGTCATTCAACGCGCCGTGAAAAATCCACTCAAAAATCGCGAATTCCAACCCAAGGTTCAATTTCCCGATTGAAGCCGTCATCATCGCTATCCGTAAATGGATTATGTTTCTATTTCGCGCCCAAATACCGATTACTGGATTATTTTGGATAAATTATAACAGCGTTCGGCTCATTTTTCCAATATTCGAAGTGCAATATGATTTCATCGAAACTGAAATAATTTAACTTGGAATATAGAAAATAAAATATACGTATAAAAAATTAAAAAAAAATTACGTATAAAATACGTAATTTTTAAAAACGCAACATAAAATTAATTTTATCGTGTGTCGACACAATCAATTTGTATGAATAGTATGTTTCAAAACATTCGCGATATCGCCCTTGATATCTGATTTAACGCGACATAGAATAGATCGTCGAGGCAATCGTCGCAATTTTGTAGACTGAGAATTGATTGTTCTTTTATCAACACGCCGACCTTGAAGGAAGGAATCATTTTTGCGAGTCGTTTCATTCTAGCGTGCTGCAACACATCATGCTAGATCGATCGGCACGTAAAGCAGCTGATGTATTTTCCCGTTAAAGCATCGAACATCGTCAATGTCAAAATGTTCCAACATGCATAAGTTTATTCGTCATTTATTTGAATTTATATTATTGATAAAGATGTTTGGATAGTAGATTCAGATTCAGATTGGCTAGAGTCATATTTTTCATAATAAATTTTTTGTTAATTTATAAGATAATTATAATTTATAATTTACAATGTTTATTAACGTTAAAGATATTAAACTGATTATCAATTTGATAACATAATATTATCCAATTTTAGCATGAAGTGCCATGTTGCATTTCAAGAATAATCGATAGTTCAAAAGCATAAAGGTAGGATGTATAAAATTCATAAAAGTTATTATTAAAATTCCGGCAAAAAAATTAATATTTTATATATTCAGTATGCACCGAATAAATAAATATTAATAATTTTTTGATTGTCGATTGATATTTATTTATTAAAGTATTTGATATTAATTTCTTTACACTAATGAATCGCTAGTTTCAAGAAGGTTTTAATTTACAAGGTTGAAAGATCGAGTCATTTTTTTAATTTTTTACATCTCTAAGGTATGTAGAACATTTGTAAAAGGATTTTTCAAAGGAACATTCAAAATGTTAAAACAATTTATGGACTTGTTGAATGGAATCCTGCAGTGATCGAAAATTAAGTGAAAGAAAGAAAGAAAAAAGAAGTATTCAAATACAGCAAATTCTTCGAACAGGAGGAATTCATTTATGGGTCAGGAATCGTTTAAGTTACAAAATATTGCAGTTAACTAAAAGTTATCATAAAGTAAAACTTTAAACGCGTTTTTCTCGAAATCATGTTTTTTAAACTGGGAGGAAATGTACAGCTTCAACCAATTATTTAATTGACTTTAAGTTTTTTTTTTTTTTTACGTAAAATATTTTATAGGACCATGAATCTAAAACTGCCATAAATTTTCCAAAATAACTTTTTCTGCACAGATTAAAAGTGAAAAGTCGAAAAAAATTGATATTT
>JANQDE010000050.1:861210-914091 GCA_037157785.1 Cephalotes varians | reverse complement strand
TTTAAATGTTTTCCTACGTAAAATAGACAATTTTTATAGGACCATGAATCTAAAACTGCCATAAATTTTCCAAAATAACTTTTTCTGCACAGATTAAAAGTGAAAAGTCGAAAAAAATTGATATTTAATTTCAATTGGCCGCCAATTTATTAACTTTCAAGCTTTTCAGATGAATTGAAATTCAATTCCCACAAATTTAATACATTAATAATTTGACTGATTTGTTTCAGATGAACTATCGAGAGTCGAGACTTCTTGCTAATTGAACATATACGCGTTGCACGCTCTGATGCAGCCTAAAATACAGCCGCCATTTTTTTATATTTTTCCCCCAAAAAATTATTATTTGTACTTTGAAATGCATGAAATGTAATGCAAAAAAAATTATTTTGATATCTCTTTCCTTTTCCTAAAGGTACATAAATTTTGAACCTTTAGACCCTAGACTAGAATCTTCCATTAATAAGATAGAATAAGATGATGTCGGCAATGTTTATAACGATTTAAAAATTCCTTCTAAGTGAACCGTTTTGTACTTACGTATCTTGCCACGATGATCAGCGCGGTCGCGATGGTGAACAAAGTGGCCGCCAGCGAATATTTCAGTGGGAAGGGCACGGATCCTTGATTCGATGCCACTTCTTCCCTGTTGAGACTTGATGCTAGGAACAGGATATTGATGCAGGACTGCGCGCCGGCAAGAAAGTACATCAGGCACGCCTTAGTCAGATAGCAGAGGTACGTCGGCATCGAGGTAGCGACCAGCGCGAGAACGCCGACGTATGAATAATAAGAAGGATATGGACATCGCGAGGACCAGTTTAGCGAGGTGTTCTTCGGCGGCTCGATGTCATCGATAATAACGCAGTTAGTCTACATAAAACGGATAATAAGAATAATATGCAACTAGAATATCTCTGTCTATTTGAGAGAAACATTTACATCAAAAAACTCAAGTGCTTTGAGATACTAGAGATATCTCAAAGATACAAACAATGATAAGTTTCTTTTAACGTTAAAGATCATATAACAAATATCGTTTATTAAATTTTTAATGAACAATACTCTAAATTTTTGTTGCAAAATTAATCCTAAATTTCTAAAATAAGCAAATTGAGAAAAAGATAGAAGGAGGGGGAAGAAAAAAAGAGAGCTGCAGCAAGTTGATTGGAAACTGTCTGAGTTCGTACCATGTCTAATAGCAGAAAGATTATGAGGGAGAATGTCATCAGGAGTGCGAGGGTGCTTCTGAGCCACGTCGCCCTGACTGCGCTGCCCAGGCAGGTAGCTCCGGCCAGCACGATGCCGAATAGAGTGACCACTCCAGCGCCACCCCACGTGAACGGACCCCAGGGCTGCAGCCTCCAAACCGGGGCCGCACACATCGTGACCAGGGGCCCGCCGAGAAGCGACAGGGGTGAGAAGGCCTCCTCGATACTGTGGAACGCTGTCTCGACGTCCGAATCCTCGAACCGTAGGGTCAACCAGGAGGCGTGACCTTTCAGGTCGGTGCCACCACCTACGAGTGATACGCTGACGTCACATATAAGGTTGAGTCGTTAATAAACCGGATGTCCGACGATTGGCATCGGGTTATTATTATCGGGCGGATCTTCGCCAAGCTTAACTTTCGTTTTCGACGCGAGAAGACGTTCGAAAAATCTGATTTCAATGGATTTAGAAACTTTCGGATTATCTGTATATAAACGAATGTAAAACGGATTGTCGGCCTCCCTCGAAATGTATATATCTCAAAATGTATTTAAAAAATTTTAAACGTACCCGAAGAAAAAATTATTTTCGCGATTTTGCTGACGCTTGTTACGTAGTTGAATGTTAATCGACATAATGACACGCTCTCTAGAGCGCCGATTGTAATCATTGCCCGCGTCGATAATTCGCAACACCCGATGAGAGTAACACTCTGCGAACGCATGCGCGGATTTTTAAGCAGCTTACCGAGTTGAAATGAAACATTTCATTCCCGATCTCCTCGGATATAATTTCACCGAGTTCTATGTAACGTTCCTGGCAACTTAAAATGTCTGACTTTTTCATTTTTACCTCTGCTATCAAGTTTCTTTCTCAGACGTTGCTGAAATTCCTCGGAATCTTCTCGAATATTGTCCACCTTGTCTTGAACAGTCTCTATTATTCTTTGCGAGCTTTCCGCGTCGGCCAGCGACGCGAGGCTTTTCGTCACCGCTGGCTTAAATGGCTTCAAGGCTCTCACGATGAAGTAAGTGACGAGGCCAGCTTTTTGGAGTGCCTCTTCCCGATTCTCCCCGTGCGCCGGCTCGACCTCGAATTCCCCATTTAGGAAGCTCAGAGTCGCATTCGAGATGTGTACCCTCCTTGAAGCATTTATTTATTTAAGTACTCGGCATACAGGCGCGGCCTTTCTCAATTGATAGATAGAATATCATGTCGCTCTTTCTCGCTCGTAATTAATATCCGATCGAATAATATTTCTCGCCATGCTAATAATTTAAAAGTTAACTCGTTCCGTACAAACGGGGGTATTTCGAGTTCAATCAATTTCTATCCATGAAAATTTCTCGTAACTTCGAAAGATCCCCCACTTCTTATCTTTTTCTAAAATAATTTACAAACATTTATTCATTTATTCTAAACGTTTATTCTACGAACTTTAAGTATTTCATGAATTTTTTGAATCATTTTAAATAGATGAAAGTGGTCGGACTCGAAACATTCCCGTTTGTACGGATAAGATGCCATTTTTCGCATGGCATTGTAAGGGTTAAGATAAAACAGACTACGCTTAGCATTAATCGAAGGATAAACTTTTTTTAATCCGGTATAAACATCTAAATAATAAATTTCCAAATAAATCTATTTGGCAATTTATTAAAAAAAATCTCATCCTCCAATTAATGTCAAGCGTACTCTGCGTTTTATCGTAACTTTTGAATAATAATAATATTATAATAATAATAGACGCGTATCTAATCGCGTTCTTAAATTAAACGTTCTTATAAGAAGCTTTTCTTACCCCGCCCTTCCACTGCTCTCCATCTTGTTCGCTAACTCGACGTCCTTGCTGTAGATGTCGAACTGCCACTGCCTCTGTCCGAGAACCCCGGCGAGTATCGCACCCGTGTGAATACCCACCCTCATGTCGACGGGGCTGTTTGTCGTTTGTTGTACGTACTTAATCGCCTCCACCATGGACAGCCCCATGTACACGCAGAGGACCGCGTGGTCTGGCCTTTCGACGGGTGCACCACTTATGCAGTAATAACAGTCCCCCAAGATCTTAATGCGCATTTGCTCGTATCTGTGAATGAGATTTCATACGCATCGCATAATTTTGCCTGTTTAACCGGTAAAGAACGTTCCTAATGAATTCTGTGTGTGAGGAAGAAGATATTCTAACTATAAATAAAATATCACGTGACGATGGATGATGATCACACAGCTGCACATAAGCTGCAAAGTGCATTTGGCGGCGATGGAAAACCCCGGTCCCCGGGGATATCGATTGCCGGTCTTCGAAGGACCTCCTCCCGCGGCAGAATTTACGGAGTCGGAATAGCCGAAGACAAAATCGACAGGGAATTCACTGATGGAATCAATTTTCGTCGAGCCGACGATCGTACAATTTTCATTATCTCCGACGGAAATGGAACAGAAATTTACTTTGCCGTAACGTTTTGCGATTAGCATTCGATAACACGCTAGGCCTCATTGAACATGCGCATGTTGGGTAAAAATTTTCTACTGTGGATGACAAATATTTTTTTTTTTATATTCGACTATTCCACCCACTGATTTCAAAGAACTCAATTCTAAATGACTGCAATATTAATTATTAGCTGAATTGAGACACTTAGAATGCGACTATTTACAATATCGATCTGTCCGAACCGCAGCGTTTCTCACCTTGTGCGTGTCATGCTTTACTCGTAAAATCGATTAAACGAACATAAAAACGCGCAAATGTAATGAGAAAAATGTAGCTGTTAGATTTACTAGTGTTAAACATTCTTCCCTGCTTTGACAAAAGACACATTAATAGTAATGTAAATGTATTCGTTAAAGTAAAAACTTTAAAAATATGTACCGTTCGCTGAGCTGGTCGAATCGCGCGAAGAGCTCGTTGAGTATCTTGACCAGCTCGCTGGCGCTGTAGGTCGACGAGATCGCGGTGAAGCCGACTATGTCGGCGTAAAGTATCGACACGTTCTTGTGCCTGGACATGTAGATCTTCTTGAACTGCGTGTCGAAAGACGCGCCGAGGTCCTGCCGCATCTTGACCGCGACGTGCTCCGGCAGGACGCTGAGCAACAACCGCTCCTGCTCCGCGCTCTGCTCCTCGATCATCAGCTGGACCTCCAGGCTCTGCCTGGTCTCCAGAAACGCACGGCGCTGCTGGAACTCCGCCAGGCAGTAGCCGCAGGCACCCAAAATAGAGGCGCCGGCGAAGAGCGTCACCGTCAGGATCTGCAGGACGTTTTTTTACTTAATTACGAATTAGCTGCCGGGACGGATTGAAAAGCAAAGGATTCGTTTCCATGGAAACGCCTAAATCTAAACGACAGATTGTAAAGCAGTAATTAGCAATGGAGTTATAAGACTTCGAAATTTGGCATATAATATTTTCGGAATGTTAGCACTGTCTCCAATATAATATTCAATGTAAAAAAAGAATTTAAAAAATAAGCAACTACATTTATCTTCAGAATAGAATTGGAAAGCTTCGCAACGGCCAATGTATTTGCACGGTATTTTTTCGTTGGTGAGACCAATGCAATTGATATCTCGATTGCAAAGTCACTTTTCCGAGTGATACTCCACCATGTTGGGAAACGCTATTTAGTTCATTCCCAGTGAAAAAGCATCGAGCGCATCGCGTATTGAAAGGCAACCTCTCGCATCGTTGCGCAGCGCCGTTCTCTCACTCTCTTTGTCCCTCTCTCTGTCTCTCTCTCTCTCTCTATCTCTCTCTTACTCTATTTTGCTCTCATTACATGCCTATATCTTCATCGCTCTCTATTTTAAACTACCATTGACTAAACTCTACTCGAGTGTTACTAACGGCAGGCGCCACGTGCCATACGTCTACCGGCTTTCGCTTTCACACGATATTTGCTGCCAAAAGTTTTGCACGCCTCGGCCTGTACCTATACTGTTTACCTATATCAGTTTACCTACATCCGTATTGTGCTATTATAGAGCGATGAAGTCAATTGTCTGTTAAAATTCTCTGCCGTAGCGCAATCGACAGATTCGTAAATCGTTGAGCATTTTCTTATGCTTCAAATATCAGAAATTCTTTTCTTTTTTTACAAAAAGTTGATCATTACAAGTAAATGAAAAAAAGTAAAAAAAAATACGATGCATCGTGGCAACTTCAGCGGAAAGGTTTTCCGGATCTGAAAAACTCCATCGTGGTCGCTTCATTTAATTCAATAATTGTGCTTCTTTACGATAAAACGGATTGCGAAGAAAATATTGAAAAAGAGAGTGTGAAAAAGAATAAAAGAGAGAAGAAAAGTATGATGATGCGATCTCTTCAAGAGTTTCCCGATTCTTTCTAAGACATTTTCAGTCTAAGTATTTTTTTATGAGTATTTTCAGTGAACACTTCACATGCACTTGAAACCGCGCGTAACCGCGATATATGTAACGCACGGGAGCGACAAACTACAGCTCGGTTATCAGTGCGTTCAATGCCACGCTTCAAAACAAAGGTATGTACGAGTCGCCAACTTTACTAGCGATATACAGTAGCGCGAGTACTATCATCGCTTTAACAATGATATTATATTGTGCACCGGGATAAAGACAAGCCCACGTGATATAGCAAATCGTACGTCTCAGTTTTTATAGAGATAGATAATAATTAAATTTGCAATGCGTTAAAATATAATATCCATTAAATTAACAAAATTAATAGCAATAATTGTTTTTTAACAATGGCACAAAATGTTTGAATAGACATTCTCGAAGTAAACACGGCCAACAGTTTCCAATACAACTGACTTTTTCTCCATTTTTCTCCATCACAGTTTTTATAAATGTCCTTAATAATAATTCATATGATTTAATTTATTTGTTTAACGTAATCTTTAATGTAATAATTTTGTTACAATATAATTATTAATGCGTAAATATTAAGGGACACATCTCCGATAATCTTGATCTTGACATATGTTATAGAGGTGAGAATACTAATTAACTTTTTCTTATAATTTAATCGGCGGTCTCTTATAGTTTCTGAGATATACTTACATAAAACTCATTTTTGCAATTTTATTATTTTCTTATTATAATTTTATTATTTTATTATTTATATAACGTCTTGTATAATGTGCGCGCGCACGCACGTACGCACGCACGCACGCACGCGCGCCACATATACATTCAGAGTTATTTCAAGGTAATATTTACGTCTGCTTACAAAGCGAAATCTATAATTGTACTGATTCATATAAGTTTTCGATTTTTCACACGAAACGAGGTCATCTCCCCCTGCTTATAGGGTGAAATGAAATTTATAACTGTCTCACTTGGGTTTTCGACTTTCCACGAGAAGCAAGAGCCACTCCAATCCTGTTTACGGGACGAAATAAGGTCTCACATATAAAACTTGCTTTGTTAACAACTTTTTAACAAACAACGAGTACCGGAAAAAATCAATGATCTTCTTGAAAATCAAAGTCAACATCAACTTCGAAAGTCATTTGGAGCTGGCTGTGTCAAATTTTATCAAATTTACTACCAAAATTATACTTAAACTTTAAATACCTCAGAAACTGTAAGAGACCGCCGATTGAGTTATAAAAAAGTTTATTAGTCTCATTTCTATAACAAATGTCAAGATCAAGATTATCAGAGATGTGAATATAAAGGTTTACCTATTAATGTAATTATTATAATATAATTACAAATGATAATAATTATGTATAATAATCATATTATTTAAAAAATTCCTATAATTCCTATAAAAAAAAACTATATTGCAAAGTTAAATTATCGCGAATAATCGAACATCTAAAACCGTTAATAGAAAAGAAGTCACTTGTATGATCGTATCCTTGATATCTGATGTGCGATGTATCGATATGTGATAAACGTAGCGTAACTCGTGTCGGCCGCGATAAACTTTAGCATCTAAGGTCAAGAGTTATCATCAAAAATAGTATAATTTGTGCAATTAATAGTGCTGCTAAATACGTCGTCAGCGTAGCCCACACATTTCACATCTCCATATGCATTTTAACAGAACGATATTTTATCATATTGCTAATACGCGTTTGATTTATTTAATAGCACAAGTCTCAGAGACAGGTCGTTTAATGGTACAATGACACAGGGTCATTGTCAATCGAAACTGTTTAACGTCGATTTTTCACCGAGTCTCGATCCTTCGCGAGAGACATTCCCCGCAGGTTGCAACGTGAAATTTCTAATTTATTTTTTTCTTCGCAACCGCGTGTGCTGCGTATTCATAAAAGCAGCGGAGATACGCTTCGTTGAACTTGGATCGATTGTTGGTGCACGCGTCGCCGGTCTACGGTTGACAGTGAATTCAGTTTGTCGAAGTCAACGTCGTCGATGTTGTTTCCATGAACCGCGCATGAATCGGAAAGCCTGGAAAGCGTTTTATCTCTTTGCTCGTAATTAACGCGCGCACGCGTAATTTTTATTTATTCATTTTTAAGTCACGCGTAATCGTGCTCGCATTACTTCGAAACGATCTCGACGAGGCACTTTATACAGAACTTGGGACTCTCTTTGTGTTTGACCAGTTTCCTCCTCCAAGGACAACTATAGACAATGCCGCGGTCGTGTTCTATGGCTCGTTATCATCGTTATCGCCGTTTTTAGGCATGATCGAAGGGACTGACTTATTAAATATAGAATGAAGCGTATATGAGTATTCGAGTTATTTTTAATAACTTTATAGAGGGGCGCTATAAATGGAAAGAGGTCACGTGGTGGATTACGCGAGCTTTCGCAGGGCTAGCTTTTGCCTGGATTAAACGACAAGTGTTTTCATACGTCCACGAGTTAAAGAAATCTGTCAATGGCACTCGAGACCTATTGCCCTCGTCCAATTCTCTTTTCGAGCGTCATCTCGTAAGTGGATGGGCGCGGACTTCAAATTCTCTCGAGGACCTGCCGCCGATTTGGATCTGATTGTTCCACGACGAGACACACATTGCTGATACCTACCAGAATGTCGACGGGCTGCATTTTGAGCTCCTCCAACGTCGTGCTGGAGAGACCGATCACGGCGATGAAGTACACAAGTACGCTGCCGAGCGCGAGGGATGTGCAACGACATAGCTTGAGCGGTAGAGTGGCGAACAGCAAGTAGAGCAGCAACAACATCCAAGCTAGGCTGTCCCTTGGCGTGACCTTGGCAGACTTGAGGAACAGCTGAGCGGGCAGGTGCACGATCCACAGCTGTCCGACTACGCACGGCACCACCGACCAGAGCGAGTTACGCGCTTTGGTGCCGCTTTCAACCCAGACCAACAAGCCGAAATTCAGGCTGAGGAATACGGCGCTGACACAACGCGCCGGCAGTTCCATTCCCGGCGTCGAGACCGTGTAGAGGCCGTACAGGATCGCCGACATCAGGAAACACGTGAGGCCGCCGCGACGCTGCTGCAGCGACGAGGCGCGATAGAGCTTCTCAAGGCGGGCACTGCTAAAGCTCGTCTTCAGCAAGTTCGATGGCCTGCCACAGCTCAGGTAAGAATCCTCGTTCGTCGGAGTCTGTTGTCGCTGCGACATGGCGCCGGTTTAACGGTCGTCGTCGTGATCGTCTTCCGCTGAGCGCGCACCACGCACCGTCACATTACTCCTCCATCGTCACGCTCTACCGCATCACCGCGTCCGCCGCGTCCTCCTCTATAAGGACGATCGACCGGCTATCTTCTCTTCCTTCTCCTCGTGGATGCACATGGAGCCTCCGTGGTTTCCGGGATAACGCAATCCCGTAAACACTTACATCCGGATGAAATTCCGAATAATATTTCCCTTGTCGCACGTTCCACCACCTCGCCGTGAGGCGAGAATGGACGTAGTCTCGCCTTGTCCTCGAAATCTGGTAGCACCGGAACGTGGATGGAACGCGATCAGCTTCCAGGATTTCGCCGAGCCCGCTGACGCAGCTGTTATCCGAAGGATAACGCGGTACACGCACACTCGGACCGAGTACCACTCTTGCACCACTCACGCACACACGTACACGCACACATGCGCGCCAAGACGAGCCAGACTGAACTCCTCTCTCGGAGATGCGGCGCCTTGCACCCGCGTGTGGGGTACTCTAAACCAGCCAGGTTGCTACTACCGGCGGGTTCCTACTACCTCTTCTGCACGACCTACCTCCACGATCGTGTGTACGTATATACATCGATATTCTCCACCCTCCTCACTACCCTCCGCGTCACTCTATCTATTTATCTCTGTCTATTATGTCTCCCCGCGTCGCTTTCCTTCTCGCACCTCGCTCCCGTTCACGTCCAGGCGTGCGCCTTGCGATCCTGACTGCTACACGAACCTCTGACCTGGGTCGATATCCAACCACCACAAACCCCAGTAGTTGACGCCAGGCCCTACCTGCGCCTCCTTTACGGTCCTACCTACGTACCTACCGACCTAACTGCACCTCCGCACGCGTGATCTCATCTTCCTGATTTCATCTCGAGTTCATCCTGACCGAGTTCTTATTTTACAGGACAGGCGAGACATAACTGACTCGCGCGAATCCTTTGGGCATTACGAGATATATATAGCTTCTTTTTTAGTTCTTTTTTAGTCGAAGATTCTCGACTGATCAAGTCGTAAATGATTGAAATTAATCAGCGAATATATTTTATATCAAATTTTATATCAAAAAGTAAAAGAAGAATGATAAAATAATTGATATCAGAATGAATAAAAATTATAACTAGAAATGTTACAAGCTGATTTTTAATTATGCAAAATATATTAAAAGTCAAATACACTTTTTCCGCTCGATTATATTGAATTGGAGAGAGAGAGAAACAAAATCATTTAAGTACCGAGTTTTTAAATTACAAACATTTAATTTGTACAAAAAAAAACGATTTTTTTAAGTATAAAAATAATTTGGACCAGATACAGATCTGGAAATAATGATGTTGGCCTAACGTAATTATGTATAAAATGTTTAAGCACAATGTTGCAAAAAGTTTTGACAATCTAGCAATCAGCTTGAGCGTCCTAATTCCAGTATCTGGCTTAATTTCTATGGTTCTCAGCAAAACTGTTTCTTTCAGTGTAACTTTTATTCCTTGAATGAGATTGTCAATTTCAAAAAAGGATATTTATACTTCATTTCAGACGTATGTTAAATCTTGATCAATAATCAGATATAAATACCAAAAAGTATCAATTAAATGAGAATAATTTATTTATAACCATTTCTGTTACACATGCAATCTAGTCTTCATTAATCTCATTCCAGTTTTTACACGGAAAGAATGATTTTGCTGAAGTATTTCAAAATTTAGCTAGATATAAATCTGAAATTAATTTTATTGAACAACCAACATTATTATGTAGGATGCTCGAGCAATGCTACGAAGGATCTTGACATTCTAGCAACCAGCTTCCTATATAATTATTTTGATGGTCTAATAAAATTATTTTCAAATTTGATCTAGTTAAATTTTTAGGTACTTTAGCAAAACCGTTCTTTCCGTGCAGTAATCGCGAAATATCTGCTTCTCGTTATCATGTTCCTTTTTGTTACAACGTTTTATAATTTTTTCTAATGTAAAATTATTTCGAGAATATGTCGCGACCAATTGTTTTGCAAGAGATTTTCTTATTAATTTATGTCTTCGTCGGTTTATAATTTCTAATAAATATTATTGCAACTTGTGGTTACTTGTTTGAGATAAACCGCAACTAAATAAATGATTATTTGAAGAGTCATTTGATTAACTCTCGCGACACATTAAATCGCATTAACGAATCGCTCTAAATCTCAATACCCGCTCAATGAGTCAACACGATTTTTCTTATGCTTGTTAGTCTCCTTTATTTAATTTTTGTACAATAACTTTTTGTTTACCATCTAAACGGATTGCGTTTGCTATTCTTATTTTTCGGATCACGTGCAGAAATAATTTTTGTTTGTTTTTACTGAAAACATAATCAATAAACCGATTACCTCTCGAGTCACGATAGATTCTTCTCGCATTCGTTGCAATCTCGCTATGAGAGAAAAGAAATCCGACGATCGTCCGAGTCTCAATTAACCGATGGAGCATGCATCATGACGTGGATAAAAAGTCATAAATAGGATCATCTTCCGATAGTCATTCGATTGCGGAATTGATAAATCGCGAGAAGAGGAAATCAACTCATGTCGATGGGAGTAACTCGGCGAAGGGCCAAAATAGCATTAGGTTCATCAGGTGGAAGCGTGCGGAGAAACATAACGATTCTTATCGCGATCATTGTACTGTTAGGCGCGGTAAAGTATGATAATGCAATAGCAACGTATCGTGTATGTGAATATCGGAGTAGCGATAACATGTAGCTTGATACAGGTGATTACTCGTCCATTTGATCGTAGCAAAACTTTTATTTAAGAAAGCCTTAGTTGCCAACGTTGAACACACAATCACTAGTACAATATATCTTAGATATAAATAACGCTAAATGTTTTAATCTAAAATTCATATAAAATAAACTATGTAAAACTTATTCAAGTATATTCACTATTAATGTATATGTCTTATTCTATATTGTATATGTCTAAATATGTCTTAAGAAGATTAAAAAGATACGATAATAAAAAAACTAAATAATAAAGACGTGCTAATTGCTGAATAGTGTGTCATGTATACAAAAAAATGTCATGCAAGTTTTGAAATTTTCCTGAAGCTCCCTTCCTCCCTTCAGGATTCGATCGACTTTTGAATGAACGAGTTGCGAATGTCATCCGTCACGACATATCCCATTTTATTCATCTCCTCGACGATCTTCGGATCTTTGATTATGAATTCGATCCACTTGTAATAGGGCAGCTCGTTCCTCATGCCCCCGTACAATTTCGGCAAGCACTCGGGCAAGATGTGTTTGTGCAGACTCTCGTAGTTGTTACCGTGAAAGAACAGTTTGTTTCGCATGTTGGTGTCGAGCAGCGGTTTGAAGACCGCGAAGATCGCGTCAAAGACCCACGATTGATGGAGGATGTGTATCGCGTGTATCTTGATGGGGAACGCGGTCACCATTAGAGACAACATCATGCTTGCCACCTAAAAAAAGAATTCAGTTTCATGTCACGCACAGATGTTATTTATGTTAGCGCTCCTTTTCCATCTTTTAATTTGTATTTTGTACATTACATTTGTCGCAAACAATCCGGAAATATAAAGATGCCATGTAACAAATCCTAGTCATATAATTTTTCAGAATGTCTGTGTAATTTTATAATTTTTTTTTTAATTTTCTCTGATTTTTTCATACATTGGAACACTTTTCAGAAATACTGAGATAGTGTATATTCTTTTTAAAATTCTTTATACATGAATTCTGAAATATTCTAAGATTTTAAAAATTTTCGTTCTAGAATCTCTGAAAAAACTTATAAAATTTGAAGAAATTTAAGATACTTTTTAAGATAAGAAATTTTTATTAAAAAAAATTTTATACAAAAAATTCTCAAAAATATTATGAGAGATTATGAGAATTTTTTCATCGGATAAAAAAATAATAATAACGAGATATTACCTGAGGTGTCACGGACCACGCGTGTGTCATAGAGATGTTTTTAAAATCGAAAAGGGCGATGCCGCCCATGATTTGCGCTCTGGGTTCGAGGATGCCGAGTTCGAGGATTGTGACTGTGGCCTTGAAGAGCTCCTCGGCAGGATATTTTCGAGGGTCCCAATTGCCAAAACGGTAGATCATTAAGCGCCTGCCGCATTGGGTCCTATACGGCGGCACCGTGATCACGTTGTCGTCACCTATATACTTCATCTCGGTCGAGTTCATCTGCTGATGAATTTCCGGATGTTCCTCTTTGAAGTTGTAGTAATTCACTATCTATTGAAAGATTCCTTGAGAGAAATCGACTTCACGCTTTGTCGTTTGTTCACAAATATCACGAAAATGTTCTGTGAAATTTGCATTATAAAATCGAACATGGATCACAACATGCTGTGAATAAACATTGCACGTCATTTATTATCACGATTTGAAATAAGCATGATTATTTGAGATAAGCATGAATTCTTGATCGATATAAATTATACGTCTCACTTTGGTATTAACTGGTATCAATTATTTATTAGTTGTTCTCAGTAACATTTTTGTATTTATGAATAGCATTTATGAACAATTTGTTTCTTTAGATTCTGGAGATAAGAAAATTCTATCGAGTCTTAAGGCTGATTCGAATAGGACATTATTTTAAATCTATATCAATTTTTGTTTCACTTTTTTATAAATTGTCGTAATTATATCGCAATCGTTGAACCAATTACTAAAAGCGGATTATTAAGTGCTGTGTGAAAAGGCTACGTGCTTTCACCAATTCTAATTTTCATGAAATACTAGAGCGCCTCGTATTTCTTGAAAGGTAGATCAGTTTACCTTGACATAATTGTGCAACTAGAAGGTTCACTTTGCACTTTATTTATCGATGTCTTTTCACTAACTTTAATTGCCGACAAACGTTATAAATATTATAATTCGTTATTTCAACTCTGCTTGAAATTTCAGCAATAATCAGCAGTATCCAAAATAAGTGAAAATGACATTTTTATCTTATAAATAAAAATAGTTTTTAATAACAGTTGGTAATTATATTATCTTATCACATTCGAAAAGGAATTTGCGCGATTTTGCGGAAAGTGATTTTGAATTGAATTACACAGAGCATAAGATAATATAAGATAATAAAAGATAATAAAAAGTATGTATAAAAGTATATATAAAAATGAGAAAGAGATAGATAAATTTATGTCACGATTAAATCAATTATTTAGATTACTTATTCTTGATAAGATTAAAAACAGATAAAAGAATATGATTCAAATTGTCGTTGTGTTATATTAGATTGGCTTACATTAAACGTAACTATACATAATAAATCTTCCTTATTTTTCTGAACATCTAATTCCATTAATGAATCTTAAATTATGCAATTCTCTAAACGAGATAGAAATTAATAATTATGCAGGATTGAGTTTCTTATGACGTTAAGAACAAAAAAAAAATATCTTTTTTTTTATTTATGTAACGTATTTAACTCAACTTGTGTTCAACTTGTTAGATTTTTATTCCTACTAAATGTAAATGTAAATAAACTAGACGTATACCTAAAGCGATATTCACTATAAAATCTAGCATTACGAATTTCTAACAATAAGTTTAACAACATTAATTATGGAAAAATATATTGATTCGTATTATTAAATGTTACTTGTCAATCTATCATTTTAAATATCTCAAGCGATTTCTTTAATTCTGTAGAGAGGATTATTTATGTACATTGAAAAATTTAAAATCATTGCAAAATTTAGGAACATGGAATAAAATGTAAATGACTTTAAAATAATTTTTTCTCTCTCTCTAAATGCATTATAATTAATAGCAGCTGAATAATATATTAATGTTGTGATCAAATCGAATAAGTATCATAAAATTATTGTTCTAAGTATAATAGTGACTGAAAAAAGTTGACTACTTCACATAATCATTCTAACTTTTTTGTTACAAATGATTCACGTATTTTACATAAGTCAATTTATTATTTAAAAAGACATATAAAGTTTTATTTTTCCTCTTTTTTGTGATGCTA
The DNA here is from genome assembly GCA_037157785.1 of Cephalotes varians. Classification (NCBI taxonomy): domain Eukaryota; kingdom Metazoa; phylum Arthropoda; class Insecta; order Hymenoptera; family Formicidae; genus Cephalotes; species Cephalotes varians. The sequence goes on along the minus strand of JANQDE010000050.1, from coordinate 899,267 downwards.
ATTGGTTCTCCAGCTATTTTATCTCATTTTTATGCTCGTGAATATTTCAATGATTTTATAAGTATCAAAGATTAACAATTATGGCAATAACTTTATTTGTTTAGAGACAGATTGATTTAATGATATAAAATATTTATCTAATTGCTTCGTAAATAATTTATTTAATAAGAATATTTATAACGTTGAAAACGCATATTTGATAATAAAAGATCATATAAAATTCTTTTCTGATTTTACTTTTATTTATGCAACTTTCACATTTTATGTCTACACAAATGATAAATTCAAAATCCTTTTTCAATCTTCTATATTTAACAGCAGCTGAATAATATGTATATATTAAATGTGATCAGATCGATTAAATATCATAGAATTATTGCTCTAAACACAATAGTGAAAAAAGTTGACTCCTTCACAATCATTATAACTTTTTGTTACAAGGTTGATTCACAAGATATCAAAATTACTATTGCTAACAAGTATTTATTTTCAGTGTAAATTTTCCAACGATAGCGTGAAAAATGTCGTTAAAAATTTATAATTATATCATTTTTCTGTTTTTCGTGACTTACATTCTGTTTCTCTATGCGAAACTCTTATCGTCTATCTTTACGTGACAAAAGAGTACATCGGCGTAGCATACTTTTAATAATAAAAGCGTACGTCTCTGTCATCGATTTAAACTGTCTCGCAAATGTCATTGTCAATGTCTACATCTATAACTCACCAGCTTATGCGCGCTCTTTATGTTAAAGTTCCTGGCGCGAAGAAATCTGATGAGAAAATCATCGTCCATCCTGTGTGGCAAACATTCGCCTGTCTCTGCGAAAAAATGTATGCATCACAAATTCGTTGACGCCGAACAATGATATTACTACATGAAACATTGCAAAATCTAGAAATTTTTGTCATTTTTTAAATATATCTATCTAATTCAAAAGATTTTCTGTTAATCTGATATCCCAAGAGCAAGAAATATTTCGATCTTGTGTTTGTAATAATAAAAATAATGTACATTCAGGAAAACATCAATATCATTGCTAACATCAAGGTGTCACAAACAATTGTTGCGGCAATCAAAACTTATAAAATGTGATAATCAAGCTGAAACTTTACGATCGTACTTTCCTCTCGGTAGGACAGTTTGCACCGATTTTACAGCATCGACACTTTTCCCTGATTGTTTCAAACTAACGTTCCAATTCGAATTACCGTAGATCATGTCACGGAACTCCTGCAGCGTCTGACACTTGACCTCTTCGGTCTCCCCTAACTCCCTTCTGGCGTACTCCATGACTTCTGGCGGCGGTTCGGATATATCCAGGGTAATCAGCTCATCGTCCTCCAACTCCTGATTGTTCTCGAGTTCCGGCATATCGTCGGCACTCTTGCAAGGCTCTAGATCCTCTTTGACATTGGACTTCTGCTTATCGAAGATCCTCTGATCTTTCGAGTCACTTCCGATTGAAAGATCGTGATCGGAATCCTTCGTCGGAATCCCCGACTCGTTGCTGCTCTTCTGGTTCCCCTGCGGCATGATAGCACACACCAGATAGATCGATGATCTATTTCATTTAATATACTACGGACTCCACTGATCAGCGTATCTCTCGATCGTAACTTGTTTGCGAAAAAGAGAAACCACGCTAGTCATTCAGTCATGAATCGCGCTGTCGCTCGCACAACTATTGGCCGGTCGCCTGTCTCCAGCTTTACCAGCTTTACAGATAACCTCCTTCTACCGATATTCATGCACACGAACATCTATACGCGAGTAGATAAACGTATGTGTACGTGCACGCACATCTCGTTGCGTTTCTGTGAGCGACTGGTGCACAACGCTAATAATGATCCCATGAGTCTCTCAGATGCTGACTCAAACTCATATTCTTGCAGCTAATATTGACCATGGATCTTTGAATTTAGATTATTTAAATGTCGCAGTTGCAGCAGCGCGAACCTTGAATTTCTTAAACTCGAAACGGAATCGACTAGGTCTAGTTCGCATCGGCAGGATGAAGTCCAAGGCACATGATTCATCTTAATTTATGAATCATCAAATAGATAGAGAAAAAGAGTTGCTTGCTTTTGTCAGATGTTATCATTTCTTACGTTGTATTATATAATACGTTTTGTATGAATACAGAAATGTACCAATCGATAAGGGCAGATAAATTGAAGATGGTAGCAGTTTCAAAAGAACGTCTTAACGTGCATTACGATTAAAATATCGTAACGTTAATAAATTATTATATATAATAAAGTATCTTTCAACGTTCTGTGACGTTGTTTTAAGTTTAAATTCATTAATATAAATTAATTAACATGTGCGTCACTTTGAAGCAATATCTGCCTCGTGGTCTCGTGGGTATTTCTGAGTGTATCATGAAAGCTTGTCTCTTTCCTGCGTCGCAATATGCGCGTCGAACATGATAGCTGTATATTTTCGTGAACGCGCGTTTCGTTATTGCTGTGTGCGACACAACTACACTCCTTCAGCTTCTACGAAGCCAATATCCGGTTGGAGGCGGTATTCTACTCTTGCAGCAATAGCTGCGTTCAGCAGAAAAAAAAAACAGCTTAATAAGCGCTGATTGGATTATATTTTCAGATTTGAATTAAGATAAAACTATTCCTCTAGATCTAAAAATATAATTTAATCAACACAAAATGCGTATTAAGCCGCTAGTATTGTTGTCAACGACTGCGTTCAGGAAAAGTAACTTTGCGATTATTATAAGAGTTTTTAATATGATTCTTGCTCTTATTCCTCACCATATCTAAATATATAAATTATATTAAAAAATACCAATCATATCTACCAATCATATTAGAAAATCTTACAACACAGTTGCAAAGCTTTTTCTGTTAAAGTCGTTGTCTACCTGCTGCTGTTTCGGCGATGCTGATTATTTTCTCGGAATTCAGGAAACGCTACGTATATTAAAAGTCTGATCTTAAAAATCTTATATTAATTCTGCAAACGCTTCTCCCAATTAAGATATCTGTCACTTCATGCGTAGTGGGATCCCTTTTTTTTTTTTGGTTGTTAAAAACCAATAAGTTACGCAACGAATCTGTCTGTCTGATCTATTGTCTGCTTATTAAAAATGATTGTTTGACATATTACATCAACGTTATTTCCTTTTCCTCGATAGATAGCTATTTCTGTTTTCTTAGACAGCACTTATTATCTTTTTGTACTCGTTCGAACTTCTCTCCGAGGTGAACTTCTCTCTCGAAGGCGACAATGATAATCACATATCAGCTAATCGCGCACACATGAAAATATAACACACATAAAATGTAATTGAATACACGGACGATCGAGTGGACGCCGTTGAGTTTGCATTAAAATGCACAAAAGCGGACGACGGTGAATGTTAATGAAAACGTTTCGGCATTTCGGCACGTTCCTGGCGCTCGGATGTAACTTTCGCCTCGCGGTACCGCGTAGTGAAAGATGCAGCTACAGTTTCCCGCGAGTGCAGCGCGATACTGTTCGTACGGCAGTGCCGATCGCGGCGATGATGTAACTGGCGCACATTTCTTTGTACCGACACGCGGCCTCGACGGTTCACCGTATGTTCTACCGTCAAAAGCTACCGCGTGCGTTGAATGATTATTAGTCTTTGCGTGTCCGGGGTCATCTCAATTACTGTCGAGATTATCGTACTCCCAATCCCGGATAATTAGTAGAAAAGATTTTTTTTTTAATTAGCAAATATCTGTTAAGCTAGCTTTCTTTTCAACTTTCTTCTGTACAATTCTTTTATTTAATTTTACAATTCTAATTTATTATTCTAATTTCTCGTAACATTTTCCTCGCTATCGTATAGTGCTTCTTATTTTTAATTCTACATGAATGTTCATTCATTGTCTAACGATATTGATAGTACGTAAGCATCACTTGGCTAATTGCATTAAATTTACATATCTAGTTTTAAATTTTTTTAATGGGATTTTCCAAGAGTATTTAATTTCTTATTCTTTTATTCTTCTATTAATTACAAATATAATATATATAGTTATGTAATTATGTAATACAACACATAATCAAATACTTGGCTAATTATGTGCATAATGATCTAATATTTGTTTTTTAACAGTAGCCACTTCTAAAAATTGTTAAATCGATACTCAAATATATTGAAGTTCTCTCAAAAGTCTCGAAGTTCATTATTGATCCTTTTCCGCGAAACTAATTATCTCTACTGTATTTACTTCGTGAAGATTATCTTCGCATATTTTGTGTATATCGAGGGCTTAATAGTGTAACAGTAGCAGTGTAATGTTAATTGCATGCAAGCATTTAAGCAATTAGAGGAGATCGGAGCTCGTTGGCACAAAAGATAAGTTAGCATTGCATTCTGTTTATGTACTTATGATGAAAGAAACAATGAAAAAGTTATCTCAAAATGTTTTATAACATAGATACTTTTTCATAAGTTTTATTTAAATCGAACAAGTAACATTTTTATTACAATAAAAAAAGAAAAAATCTTATTCAAGAAGAGGCAAATAAATTTTCAAGCGTTTCAAAATTTCGTATTAATGTTCTTCAGCTTGAGAGAGAGAAACCTAAGTGACGTATTATTAATTAAAAGGAAAGTTTCTATTACTACGCGACATGTTATTTTGAGTAATAACAGTAATTTGTTATAATAAAATGATTAAAATCATATGTAGAGATGAGATGTATGTTGACTCGGCATGCTTAGTTTGACTGTACCGTGCACATGAGAAGTGCATGAATATTCAATTACAACTTAATTTTGACAAAATGCTGTTTAATATTTTTATATATTGAAGCAAACTACACATTTAAAATAGTTCGCACATCTGTTTTTCTGTAACAGCATTTTTTTATTTAATTATTACAAAATAGCATTAAAACATATAATCTATACCAAGAAATTACTGGCCCCATTACTGGCTACAATGCAGCATGTTCGTATATTTCACTTATTACAAAGAAATTATATACTATGCAGAATCATTTCTAGCAAGTAAATGTAGAGAAAGGTTCTCTCTATCATAGAACATTAGGACAGTTTAATCATAATAATTAGTTGTTAAAAAGTCAAATGTCGAAATTGTGAATACTGTGCCAACAAACTCCGATCTCTCCTATAGTAAAGAGTAAAAAATAAAAAGCTAAATAGTGCGCGTCTGTGATATCTAATATTTTAAGTGTAAAAACTAAATTTATGGCATGTATAAATTTTTATTGATAACTGCAATATTTTAATATTATAACTTTTGTGAAAAGGTACATGTAACCTAAATTGTATTTTTATACAACAATTATTTTTCGAAGAGCGTGTCTATTTGGCGCCTTCTTTTACCTTTTTTTTCAAAAATAATATATATGAATAATTATCGTTATTTCTCTTCGATATTTTGATGTTTTATTTTGTCTAATAAATTGCTTTATGTCAACTTTTTCAAAAGATTTAAGGATTTAAGAAGGCGATATAATTTCTTTAATATTATATTCAGTGCAAAGTGTTTTATCATTAAGTTACAAATTATGCGGAAGAGAATGATATCGATAACGATATTATGAAATCTATAAAAATTAGATTCCAATCGTAAATATTGACATATAAAAATACATAAATACATAAATTATTTCATTTTGAAAAAATAAAGTTTTATCAACCGGTATTCGCATTTGCATACATAAAATAAATTATCCGAGATTTCTATAATGTGAATTCTCAAGGTCCCCAAACACACACACACACACACACACAGCAGCAATACCACGATACTCTTCATAGAAACTGCAAGTCTCATCGTTTTTCTGCAATCTAACATTTTCTCGAGGTACCGGCGAGATCATCAGAAGCGTGCAGCGCGGTATTTCGCGAGCGCAAATCATCGTGCAAACACCCAACATTACTTCACGAAGTTACTCGACCTGCTCGTTATCTATGACATAATGCTATCGTTTGTTGTCACGCGTTGTCACGATACACATGTGAGATATGCACGTGAACGTCCGAGTCATTCATTGTGCCGCAATGGAGAGAAAGGCTTCGCGGAAATCGTCACAGAGTAGTGACGTGAGAAGAAACAACCGTTGCGGATATCGCAAATTCGATTCACAAAAGAACATGAGGACGATGGCGAAACTAGAAGTTTCGCGCGATCGTAAGATGAGCGTGGCTCGCGACGTCTCGCCGATACAGCTGAGAAATGACTACGAAGACACATTGCGAAATATGTCAGGGTCATCTTATTGCATCGACAGACTGGCGCTTTCACTGACGATCGCGTACGGTTACGTATCGCTTGCACGCCGCTCGGACAAAGACCTATTCTTCAGTGGGATCAACGGACCAATTGTCGTAGGATTATCAGCGAATTCCACGGGAGATAGACGAATAAAGGAGAAAGAGATTTGATTTTATAATCCAAAAAAACGATTGGTAAAAGATCGCGCTGCAAGCGCGAATACTCCCAGCTCTTGCCTCGACGAGAGAATCTAATGATTTTTGCTGATTGTTAGAAGAATGCATCTGTATGCTACATACATGAATGTACATTATGATTTTTGCATCGTCGCGCAGAACACATGATCAAGCACAAAAGTTCACGTTCCATCATGCCTTACCAGTCGACATAACGACATTCCGTTGACGTAATCTAAGTACATGTTATTAGTAGTACTTTTTTGTCTGTTGATTTCGATGATATTTCGTCACATGTACATGTGCCAATAGTAATAACACATTTTTCACGCTGCATGCGTTATCCATTTATCGTCAAAACGTTAGAAGATTTATGAAATTACTCCGTCTTACGTATTATTGCGTTTATTTATGTTAATTAATTACTGCCGAGTCTTATCCATGAAATATCTAAAAATTTATATCGTATTGAACTGAAAGTACGGAGCGTCGTAACAACGTTGCAACATTTAGAAGATATTGCGCTAGTGGGCATGCTCTTGTTTTAGAAAGTTTTATTCTTTTTACTTCAATATCTAACAATATTTTTTAGAGGAGTAATAAATAAAAATAAGTTAGCGTAACATGTTATAACGTAAATTGTATTTAATATCCGTGTTTCAGAACTTTATCTCGAAAAAGTTCAAATCCAAATTGTGATCAATGCGCGTACAAATTCCTTTTATGGATTCGATAAGATATTTTATTTATTCTATAAGAAACCCCGAAAACTTCAAACGTAAAAATAATAATTTGGTCGCTATCTCCGCGACAGTTTCTAAGAAAAGCTACCTTGCGTGAATCGCTTGCTATAGTCCGAATCTTATTTGTCTGGCAAAGACTGCGAGATCCCTCAAGGTCGAGCTACGAAAGCATAATAAATCGTTTCGTGAACAAGTTCTCTTTTCTTTGCGGATCGTGTTAAGTCGTCCGTGATATAACTTGCGTGCTTTTACATCAATCTTCATCTTCTGCAAACCTAATAACTGAAATTCTTCGTTTGCTTTCAATCTTGAAAATTTCTCGAGGAATTCTACGAAAAATCCGATCGTCGAGACTCAAGGCTGCGCCTGTCGATATGCAACTGTATACAATTGCGTGCAATGTAGACTGTATGTCAGCCGGCGTTTTCTTCCAACGTTATCGAGTGCGAATTTTTGATTTTTTCATCCAAAATTTTTCTTATCATTAATATTATCAAAAATTTTGTAGTCATATCTTAAACTATCATTTGCGTAACAATAATCTTACGTAGTATTTAAAGTATTTAAAGTACATCATAAAATTGATTTATACAAATAAGGAAAAGAGTTTTTATTAAAAAATCGATCAAAGCCAATCTTGCTGCTTATAATAATATTTCTCTGTATAAATTTTAAACATATTTTTCAGTTTTATAGAAATCTGAGAAATCTCCTTCTTGCTGGCGGATGTCTTTATCAATTTTGATCATATTCAATCGGCATGTGATAACATTTATCGCAATAATCGTTAACTTTATATTTCTATAATACATAAAATTATGTTAATCTCGATAAAAATCTTATTAGAAAGTTGATTATAAAAACTATTATAAAAATAACATTGTGTTATCTTTATATATTTAATTAAATCACTTCCCATTGATGATTGCACGCTTTTACTTTTCGAAATCGAAAGTGATATTATCTTATTTTATTTTTATTCAGAAATATGGTGATAGACCTTGTTATTATAGAAACCGTGCTTAACGTATGCATTTCTCTCACATAATTTACATGACAAACATATTTTTAGCATTCCATATATCGGCATAATAATCGATATTGTTTAAATTGTTAACATTTTTTTAGAAGAATTTTTAATTCTGATAAAATGTCTATGATTAAAGAAATATACATAACAATTCTATTATGTGTTTACAAGTAAATGCATACTTTATAATTACTATAATAATATTATAATAATTCTTTGCTTTTTATTATTTTTTATAGCTTCTTGTAATAAGATTTTTATTATACTGTTATTAAAATAATTTATAACATTATTGATTTGTATCAAATATTATTATTATATCAAATAATATTATTATAATATTATACAAATATTATTACGTATTCTTTTATCAAATACTGATATTTATAAGATTGACAATAAAAACAGAATAATAATTATTATTATTACACAGAATTAATTAATTAATTACATTCTACGTTTATTAATTAATTATTAAAGTTACAATATAATTATTTATGTATTTTATATTTATTCATTAACAATAATTTATTAACAATAAAGTCCATAATAAATAAGTCAAATAAATTTGATAAGTTATTTTAATAATATATTATACATAAATTACTAATCAATCCGATGTTTTTAACACGCGTTTTTTTAGTTTCTTTTGATGACGTTAGTTTAACACGACACAAAGTGTACAAGAGATAAACAAGACATTGTCGAATAAAGTATCATACGCTAAGAATTGTTTAATTTTTTTTACGGGATTAAGCAAAATTTAAAACGTGATAAGGTTGATAAATTATACCTAAATTTAACATACTCATTAAGACTCGTAAATATTTAACTCATTGCTGTGAGACATCATTATCACAAAATTAAAATGTTTTATAACTCGCATAATCATCAATATTATGACATCGAACATTGTATTAAAATTAATCAAAGTTTCTCTCTCTCTCTCTCTCTAATTGACAGCCGTTTAAATAAAAAAAAATATATAAATACCAAGCGAAAAACTTGCCTTTTTGGTAGAGATAGAGTTTCCAACGTTTCGAAATAAAACCACTCTTCAAAGCTCCGTATTCAAATACAAAAGTTTTGAATTGATCCGGCGAAATTAGCAATTGCAATTCACGCTGATGCTCGACAGCACGATACTTCACGACCTGCGATCGGAATTCAATTGAACGGCAACTCATCGGGTGACTGCCGGTACGGTGGGATCGAAATACGATCTTTACAGGGCAACGATCCTGTGGGTACTGACCGATGAATCGTATCATAAGCTCTCATGTACTCTCTTATGTACTCTCTTATGTATTCTTCTCTTCCGCATTTGCGATTCCGACCGCGAGAAAGTTGCACGACCGCCTTGGTACAATCGCCTTTCCACCGAGAGCAATGGAAGGGCTCGTGAACTCCGGCTAATTTCTTAGCTTCCTGGAGGGTTCACGGAATCTCATGGGGACCGTTAGCCGGCACCGCGACGACGACGTGCTTTTAGTTCGTCGTCACGTCGCTTTGCGTGTTGCTAACAAGATTGACCGCTTAACTCTTTATTTTCATTTTTTTTTCACAAAGCTGATGTTCAACTTGCGAGACCACTTGCCTATGATTAGCTGAGTCAAGTAGAGGACATATAGGTAAGAAATTGATAAAAAAAAATTGTATTATATGAACTTGATCTTAACCCGTTGAGATCACTGCAGGGTCCAAAAGACCCCAGGGAAAGTTTAAATTCTTCAAAAAAAAAATTGTATTATGTAAAAGAGACCTTCAAATATGTTCAGTTAAATTTTTGCGAGAAAACTAAAAAAAAATGAGTGAATGGCATCTGTTTCTTTGACCTGGGGTCCAAAGGATCCCATGTGACTCTTGCGTAAGTATTCTGAGGTGTGACCTCAACGAGTTAAAATGCATCTCACGGATCAAGGATGTGCTCCATAATTGTATCAATCCCGCTGCAAAACAAACGAAGATAACGAGCACTAATTAATATAAAGTAATGAGTCTTATGTACGTATTAGACATAAGCAATTCGATCGTGATACAAGATTATTTCATTACTTCCGTCGTAATTAAATTAGATTACATCAATTTAATGTGCGTGCACATGCGTGCATATAATATATTAGATTATATTAATTTATAATATAGTGTAATCTCTCCATAGTCTGAATTAATTAATGCAAGATCATATCGATTGATTCGACAGATTATCGGATTTGCCAGAAATGATAATATTTTTTATTATAGATTTTTATTATTTTATAGATTTTTATGTAACTTATAAGTTGTGTATTAGGGTAGTATTGATTATACAAATATAATTAAAGCGCCTGCAAAAAAAATGTCGAGGCGACAGCAGTGCAACTAATATAAGGCCTAATCAGAAATGATATATATATATAAATTAAACACAAGGAGACACAAGCAATTTGTATGAAATACAACAGATTTGTCAACAATGTCAAGTAATTGCATGACGAAATTATGAGAAATGAGACAAGATATGTAAAAAAACAGCAGAATGAAAGGAGGAGAGAGAAGAAGAAGATCAGATGTAAGAAGATAAGAAGTTATAATATTTTGCTACCGAGAAAGAAGCACGAAATTTTAGAGAACGAAATAGAGAACGAAACGGACAAAAGATCCTGAAAATGAGTGGCGGAATGATATCTATGGAATTGCAACGATTTTCGGTGTCGTCCCTCAAGTAATACAGTTACATTCAAAATACATTTAATAAACATTAAAAATTAATTTTAAACGTGTAAGTTAAAAAAAGAACCGTTTAAAATTCGATATATTTTTTAAATTCTTTAATATATATTACAAAAATGTTTTATAAGAATCTTTTTTAGACAATTTCATTCTTTTACATTTATAATTATAATAAATAAATAAATAATGAAATAAAGTATTTAATTTTACAATTAGACATTAAAAAAAAAATTTCATATAAAAGTTATAGGATTACAATAAATGCATCAATCGGTGATACTTATTTGATCTGAAGCGCAAGTAGTTTGGAGGAGCTCTTAAAGTCAATTTTAAAATTTTAAATAGAAACCTTTTTATTCCCTCTCCTCCATTTTTTATTCAGTATTTTTGTAGTTGTATTATTGTATTTTGATATCGAGATCTTTTCAAAACAATAAAACTCATTTTGGTAATACCTTTGAAGATATTAATTGACAAAGTTTAGATATCGCTGGCATTAGCATTAACATTCTCATGAAGTTCAAAACTAGCTTCATCAAAAAAGACAATGTTATTTGCGAAATTATTTTCGCGTACTTTAATAAGTTCAAATTCTATTCTCAATATTTTCATGAATTAACTTTTGCACATAATGCATTTTATAGGGATGAAATTTATACTTTTTTAAAATATTACACATCGGTTGTCGACTGCCTTCGTTTTTTATAGCAATCGCTAAATGCCTAACACGTTTTAGAAAGGTTGTTGCAAAAAACAAAATTAGCCGACAATAGACGTGTAACATTTAAAAAAAAGAACACAAAATTCTTTTTAAAATGCATTATGTGCAAAAATTAAGTTATGAAGATTTAAACTGTAGAATGGAATTTTGTGAATTTATTAAGATACGAAAAATGATTTTGCAAATAACAATGTCGGCTACCTGAATTTTGTCAACTTATCTCGGAAAGTACTCAAAAGAAGTTGTGATGTTTTGAAAAGATTTCGATATCACCTACAATAATATTAAAAAGTGGGAGTTTCCATTTACAATTTTAAAGTTGACTGTGAGAGCTCTTTCTTTTTGCGCTACAGGATATTGCCAGTCGATGCATTTGTTGAAATTCTATTTTTATATGAAACCATTTTTCTTCAAATGTTTTGTTTTCGAGATATTTCATCGTTTCGTGACTTTTTATGTGTTTGTATATATACACATACATAAAAGTTTCTACCATCAATTTTAATGTTTTTTTTTTTTTACTAGTTTAAGTAATGTTTTATACGAGACATTTCAACGGTATAATAAATGAATTTTTTTACGTGTTCACATTTAAGAAATACATATTTATATCATAAAAATATCGGCTAAACATTTCTAAATGTTTATTAAGTGTAAATGGTCCATTCCAATTTAATGAAAATTTTATTCATTGTTCGGATTTGATAGATTCTACCACAATTTTAGTTATCTGTTAGATCTAGTGTCGTTTTTCAATTAATAGAAGGAAAGCTAAGTCTCCCTCTCTGTCAGATCTCTCAGATTATAGATATATCACTTATAGAATCGATTTTAAATCGCATCGTCGTGTATTGCTCTATATATTGCTGCGCACGAAGATTTAATTCCGCAAAAAAAATCGCTGATCGTTTTGTTCCTTATCGACTGTGTTATTAATAAACAATGAGACGATTGTAAAAACAATTCGCGGAATTTCTTTTATGCGATACTTTATAGTCTCTTTTATTTCGATATTTCTTGTAGTAATAAGAAGATGCGTTATTGTCACACAACCGTCTCATTTTATACGCGTCGGCGATTTTACTTGTCATTGTCCATTGTCTGCAACTTTTTATAAATCATTATAAACCTCTGGAGAACAAAAAGAGCTCTCGTGATACAAAAAAATCGTAAGATTCGTGATAAACAGATTTAAATGTATTTTAAATTTATAGAATTTTGGGATTGCGCAGACACACATAAAAACGATTCATCGGCAAAATCTAGCTTCTTGAGATGACGGCTACGCTAAGGCCATTATGCCCATCACACTAGCCAGTGACAATTGCGTCTGTGTTTGCGTTTGCGTCTCTCGACTAATCAGAAAGAAGCATACCGTTATCAGCTCTTTTCTGGTAACTGGATTAATTAAGAGACGAAAACGCAAATGCAGATGCAATCGACAAACGCTAGTATAATACGGGCATTAGATTATTTGCGTCTGACGATGATCTGCATGAAAAATCGGCAAAAAATTCCCGCTTGGCAGATGGTTCGATAATTGAAGACGTTATTATATAATGTCTGGCAGCTACGGCCTTTAACAGCGACGGTGCATTTCGTTAAGACGCAGCAAGTATCTTCGGTTGCGTCCGTCGATTGCGCTATATTTTCTAACTCGCTGTAATATTATCAACTCGATAATCGTAGTTCGATGATCGATGCAATGACAGTACAATCTGGAAGAAATGGAATAGCAAATTATCCAATTCGTTTCAAGCCAACTTCTGTCAATCATGATCGCGCTTGTGAATGCATTTCTGAAGTTATTTTATGAACGCTTGGTATATGTTATGTCGGTATTCTTATTTACGTCAATGTGTCGGCCAGATTGTCAGCGAGACAAAACCGCGAAATGATTTGCCGGTCGAGCATGAAGACCAGAGACTTATATAATAGCATTTATATGCGGCAGCTGAAAACAATATTCAGACAGCGATATGCATAATATATTGCTCTCACATACATAGACTTATGATTCATAAGTAGACGAGGACGCAGTCGTGTCAGAGAGCGGGATGTTCATTAATCATTGAAGCTATATCTGCTATTTTAGTTTTATTCGTTTATTTGAGTAAAACACTTCTCTATTGTCACATCACTACGTTTATCAGGTAGCTAATTTCCCGACGTTTATTACGTTTCTATCAGCAAATCCCATTGACAAAGCCAATCCCAACTCGATTTGGTGTTTTTGACGCCGACAGAAAATTTGTTCTTTTTTTCCGATTATACAACTAGAAATTAGTGGTAAGCTATTATCTCGTATAAAATCATTCTGTATAGTTTCCATTGTTCTGAGGAATAGAAAGCCTCTACGAGGACTAAATCTTACACTACGAGAGAATCGCTGTAATACGAGAAAATTGGGAGGAAGAGGAAGAGGTGAAATTAAGAGAGATGTAATGAACCCGTGCAATTATATCTGTCACGCAGGCGTCTGTCATACTTGCTATCCTCGAATTAATTTAATGAAGAGTAATATGAGTTTCGTAAGGAGAGATTCATAAAGATAGATTCACTAAAAGTCGGATAACATCCAGACTAATTACAGAATCACCGTGGCCAGAGAAAGGCGGTGGGAAAAGATTCATGTAATTTTGTTAATTATTAAGTTAATTATTAAGTAGCAAATGATAAGTGTCTACAGATAGATTTGTGCAACTATTCTCTTTTCGAATAATTACGAATAATTTAAAACTCTTGTTCTAAGAGCATGATTGTCGCCCTTCGATTTTCGGTCAGAGATTCCAGCTTTTCGAATGAATCTTCAGTGCTCCGGCAAACGAAAAAATCTTCTGATGCTGATTACTTTCAATTTGATCACTTTTTTTTTACGAGAAAATAGTAATATATATGTAGACGACAGCAATAAGAATCTTATAAATCTTATTGCCGATACGTGTAAATAAGAGCCAATTAACTGAAGCTTTCTCCAGTTTTAAAAAAGAATATCCGGCAATAGACTTAATCTTGATGACCTTTTCAAGAGAAAGCAATAAAAAATAAAAATAAAAACAATTTCAATACTATATCAAAAATAAATATAACAAATTATTGTACCGGATATTTCCACTTCGTTTTTCCTCGTTCTTTTTAAAAAATCGAACTTTGACAGAGTATTAGTCTGAGGATGGCAATCATGTCTGAATCACATTGAAGTTAATTCTTCTTCAGAAAAAATTTAAGACGTCATCGTATCACGGCTTCTCATAAATTTTTTTGTGTATTCGCATGTATATTTTCATCGAAAGGAAGTATCCTCGATGAGCTCTGAGCTAAATCAATTTCATGGAAAGTGTTATTATCCATTCAGCTTCTATGATGCGACCTGTGATATCACACGTTGAAAGTCGTTGAGCTGTGGCTCGCGCGGCGTTTAAAGCGCTTATGCAATTCCCATGCATGAACTCTCACTAAACGATGCAAAGCCATCGGACAGCTACACCCGTAGAAAGGGAAATCGTTGCTTGGACGAGTAAAACTAACTTTATCTGAAGTCGGAAACACGATCGAACGTGCTTCGCAACAATGATTACACACATACACACACGAAACACTGTTACAGAATCGTGCAGAATCGCAATATGCACATATAAACACATATGCATCGGCGTCGTTTTGACAAATAGTTTTTCTTCGTTATGTGATAACGTGAGAGTAGATAGGTTTCCGCTCAATAATTCGACCATTTTCATTGCTGCGTAGATATCGGATCAGTACTCGATTAATACGAGAAAGTGTTTTTCCGCGTCTTTTCTTTTTTTTATTAAAAAATTTTAAAAACTTTTTAAAAATTAAAAAAATTTTTAAACTTATTGCTCAACAATGCACGCGTTTTTCCTAATAGCTTTTATTAGCTTTTGCTAATGTGTTTATTTATACAGAAAAAGATTATATCATTAATACATAAAATTTTACAAGATGAACATTTCTATCTCACAAAAAATGGCCAAATGTAATTGCAGAAAAACTATTACAAAAAAGCTCCTGAACAATGACATGATGTTCTTAGCACAGTGCCACGTGACAGACTGTTTCACAATACCGTAAACTCGCAATTTATTTATTTAAGCTGCAAAACTTCGAACTAGTTCTAGTTCGCAGAAGAGATTCAAATTCTACTTTTTTCTAATGAAACAATCGATAAAAATTAATTTTTATTAAGCGAGACTTAACAAATATTTATCTTTATTTATTTTAAAATAAATTGAATATATGTTATATTGAATATATACAATAAGTTAAATATCTATTAAATATATATAATAAAATTAAAAAATATCAACTTTTATTGAATCATTATCGTTATTAATTTTTACAACTCAACTAATATTGCTGAACTAATTTTCTTTTGTTTTTTTTTTGTTTGTTATTATGCGAAGATGGGACGTAAATTATAAATTACGCATATCATAAAATCAATTGGGATTTATATGTTTGCATTTTTTATCTTGATTGTTCTTTATAAAAACTTATAATTATACATTTGTAACTATTATTCTAGACAGAAAATACAAAAAAATACAAAAAAATATAATAGCGAAATAATTGCACAAAAAACTGAGTATAATGTCAATAAATCGAGTATTAAATTCTGTTTCTAATGATTCATTGCAGCTAA
This sequence comes from Cephalotes varians, assembly GCA_037157785.1. NCBI lineage: Eukaryota > Metazoa > Arthropoda > Insecta > Hymenoptera > Formicidae > Cephalotes > Cephalotes varians. The sequence goes on along the minus strand of JANQDE010000050.1, from coordinate 882,979 downwards.
TCATTGCTAAAGTTGTATCTGTTGCTACAGCAAGAGAATTTGTTACTACATCTACTCTTGTTATTACATCGATTTCTTAACAAAGCATACGTATCTACTATGATCATATCGATTACAAAACTGGAAGTTTATTATTCTAGCTAATAGATGTAACTAACGCAACAAAAATATAAGAATCACACTTAATTTCGCACAAGAGAATTGATTCGTACAATCTTTTAGACTTAGCAAATCACGGAGCTCACTACGAACATGCACACTTTTATGTACACACACTCATAAATACTTTTTTTATTTCGTTTTGTTTTGCGCTTTAGAGATGATCACGTACTCAAGTAATATATTCTTTTATAATTTATAATAAATTATAATAATTATAATAAAAATTAAAAATTAAATTAATTTTGCTCGCTTATTGAACAACAATAACAATATATAGAAGAGGGAACGAGCTCACAAAAAGATAAATAAAATTAATATATGTTTTATTAGTATATTAAAATTTCAAAACAAAACGTTTCGGCATTACTTTGCCCTCCTCAGTTGTTGTAACAAATTATATCAAAAAATATATAAACATAAAAAAGGAAGGAAGAGAAACTTATAAATTAATAGCCACATTCAACGGTTATGTCCCATGACATTATATATTGTACGAAGAACTATTTGAATATAAAAATATTTAATCGAAATTAACGGTAAGTCAGTAAAAATTGTAACAAATTTTTATCATGTATGGTTTGACTGCACGCTTTCTCGCCTTTAAACGAAAAAACCTAAATTATATTTCTTTATACACTGACCATGTTACAATTTTTACTGACTTACCGCTAATTTCGATTAAATATTTTTATATTCAAATAGTTCTTCGTACAATATATAATGTCATGGGACATAATCGTTGAATGTGGCTATTAGTTTATAAGTTTCTCTTCTTTCCTTTTTTTATGTTTATGTATTTTTTGATATAATTTGTTACAACTGAGGAAGGCAAAGTAATGCCGAAACATTTTGTTTTGAAATTGTAATATAGTAATAAAACATATATTAATTTTATTTATCTTTTTGTGAGCTCGTTCCCTTGATCTCTTCTATATATTGTTATAATTATAATAATTATTATAATAATTAATAAAAAAAGAATCACACCTAAGCTCTTCATTAAAATCGCTTACTCACGAATACTATGTGACATCATCAACAGATAGAAATACGATAGAGTACTATTTGTAAATAAAACATCACACATAATAAAATAAAATGTGCAGCATTATGAAATTTTTCATCCATATTCTAATGAATGATAGAGACTCCCCAAAATTGAATTTGAATTGCCAGAACTTCGAACTTTGAAGACAAAAGTAAATGAAAGAAATATATTTTGAGTATAGTTGAGATAGTTTTCAGTTCTGTATGAAAATTAATTCAAATGTCTGATATTTTTGAAAGTTATATATTTTGTAATATATCAATATAATCTAAAATATTTATCAGAGACATCAAACTTTGTGTTTCTCATGAAATTATATACTAATCGTTGAAACGCGTTCTACGCCACTCATTAAAGTGTCTGCCATGTTTATCATTTTATGACTCTTACCTAAAACGTCTATAGCTAATTAAAATTGGCTACGCTGCTAAAGTTTTATCTATATATTACAACTAAAACAATCCCGCACAAATCTTATGGAAAATGGGTGTCGGTCAAATTGTTTCAAATTTTAATATTTTTATTATTTTATTATTTAATATTTTTATAGCTCATGTCAAGTTGATTAAAAGTTCTCACGGGCACAAACGTCCAAATGTCTAGTTTTTGCTCCAAGATCTTTGGAAGGTTTTTATATTTTATATGAAAAAGTACACAGAAAAATTGAAATAAATCTTTTTTATTACTTGTGTATCATGTGCATCTACAAGTATACATTTGTGATTTTAATTTTTTGTCCGTTCTCAGAATTATTCGGAATGAACGACGTGATGAGTGTTTCTTTAAGGCTTAATTTTCGTGAGTCTCCTTGCCTCTCACGTATAGGACGCTTGATTTACATAAGTCCCCTTGCTTCTCACGTATGGAATGCGTGATTTCCGTAAGTCCTCTTGCTTCTCACGAATAACATAATTACTCTTAAATGAATTCTTCTCCTTAATTCCTCACTTCACTTATCAAGTAATTCTCGATTATTAGGTTTTATTTGTGTTCTAAAACCAGATTTGCACGTGCAATAATATCTGTAAATAAGTTCGCAGTCAAGATTTTTATTTTTTTGTTGCTCGTCGTCATTATTATTGAATGAAATAAATATCTGATGCTTCGCGTATTATTACGAATATAAACTCTGAATGAACTCTGATCCTTAAAAATGTTGAGTCTGTTATAGTTGATTTATCTTTTCATCTTTTTTTATGTTATCTTAAATGTACAAAGGAGATAGACGAATTTGATACATGCTAGTGTTCTATAATATTTAGGATATTTCAGATACAAAACAGCATATTTGCTATCCTTCAACATCACTATTGAATTCAGTATTGGACGCAGCACTTAGATCTTTACAAATAAATCTTCATAATCGAGAATTACATAATATCGAAATGAAAAATTAAAGAAAAGGATTTATTTAAGAATAAAAAGATCTTCCAAAGATTTTGGAGCAAAAATTAAGACATTTGAAAGTTCGTAGGTTGACATGCTACAAAATATTAATCCTTAATCTGTAAACCAAGGTCGTGTCCGCGCAAAATCTACCTGCGTTTATAACTTACTTTGTTTGAATTAAAAAATAATTTAAAAAATTAATTTTTTCCAAAATGTTTTAATTGATCTGTAAAGTAGAAGGTTTAAAGATACATAAATTTTTTTCAAAATTTTTCTATGACTTTAATATCTCAAGAGACACGAAGTTTGTTCGCGTAGCAATGCCCCAACACGTTCCATTCTATAATATACGTGACGTAATACTATAGATTGGAGCGAGTTGGAGCGAGTAGGAAATGTTGAGGCATTCAACGATACTAACCTACGGTAGTGTCTCGCAACAAGTCTCTCACGAGGCCGACCGTGTATCGCAAGCTGGTGAGTTGCAAACACCGAAGACTATCGTATCTCGTTAATTGAACCGATTAAATTTTCAGTAGGCTCAATCGATAGCTTGGGTTTGAATCTCATAATAAAAGTGTTTTTATTATTTCTCTACATGCCCTACGAGCGAAAATATTTCGACGCAAACGTCCGAATCTATAAATTTACATTTTAAGAAACGTTATCGTCATCGTCGTCCTAGATGCAGAGTGGGGATGGTCTCCTTTCTGATGCAAGAGGCGCTAGCTATCAAGCCTTGTCGATGATATGTTCAACCTTGTTTTACGTCTAATAAAATAAAGATAGAATGTAGCGTACAGATGCAGTACACTTGATTGAAGTTTCTGTGAACGCAGTTTAACGTTCGTATATTTATTGCCTGAAACTTTATAGTGTAACGTGTATTATAAATTTTTAATCCAGCAACTCGTCAATTATATACAGGAATGTATCAAAATACGAGGCGCATAATCGTGATAGTGGGTTCAGTTCTTGTTCATCAACACCATATTCCATTGATAGTCTAACGGAGTTTTCAGAACGAGATTCTACGAATTCAGTAAAAGGTCAGTGGCTAAAGTAATTATTATAATGTATTCATATATTTAAAATTTTAATGAATAACAAAATTATACTCTAAATTAAATTTCAAGTTTTTGTAAATAATAAAGTGATACTTTATATTAAATTCGCTTGTATTTTAATATATATAAATTATTGTAATTTACTATATAATGATTATTTTACTATATAATGATTTTGTACCAATAAATTGTATTTTCTTTTCATATTATTTTATTGTTCAAAAAAGATCTTAAAGCCCATTTATATTTTTTAATTGCTTTCTATGTGGCGTTAAAATATATTACTCATTTAACATTTTAATAATATTTTAAATAAATTAAGAAATGTAGAAATCGAGACAACATTATTTTACTAATGTCACAGCACATTTATTAATATTTTCAATATAATTACTGCAGAGAAAAGAACAAACAATAAAAATATATTAAAAAACGATTATTATCTTGATATTTTTATATTATAATTATAAGATAATGGGAGTGATGCTGGAGTTTTTTTCATAGATTTGTATAGCATTAATTGTTCATTTGTGTTAAGTTGCAATTATGTTTTATGTTGCAAAAGATATATACTTTATAAAATATACTGTTTATAAAATACTACAAAATGCATCGTTACAAAATTACCTTTTTAAAAAAAGATAAAAAAAGGCGATAAGTCTTTATGCGCTGTTCGAAGAAAAAACTGTAGTACTAAAGAGATACTATCTTTAATTTTAAAAAAATAAAACTTAAATAGTACGTATATCTTTATATCCATTTAAATTTTTCTATTTCAACTCAATCCGAGTGTAGTAGCTTCAATTTTTCTTTTAAAATTATTATATCATAAAATTGCGTTATATTGTTCAATTCAATTGATTTATTATAAATACTATTGGCAAGATCTTTGTCAAAAATATCTTTATATCTTGCACGATTCTTTTCATGTTTTTCCTCCTTTTAATCGATCCTTTTAATCCCTAGATACAAATAACTATGCACACTTCTGGAGCGGCAAAATTATTTTTACACACGGGCAGCCTCTTTTTGCACGCCTCAACTCATATATTAATCTTTCATAATTTTTAGAGATTTCGTGCATTTCGACCTTGCATGGACAAAATATCTCCTAGCTTTTACATTTTTTTTGTTGTAACTTTTTAGCTTCTGAGCTTATTTTTATATAACATATTTATATAATATTTCTTTCTCATTTTATCCATTTCTTATTATATCCATAGAACTGACACAATTTGGCCGTCTAATTTAAGATATCTTATTTGTACTATTTTCAATAAGCTTACCATGATTCTATAGATTACTTTGAAAGTTTAACTCATTTTAATTAAATATTCTTTTTATTCAAATCACCTTTTTTGCGTGGGAGGAGGAAATCTTTACATCTTTACACCTTTAAGAGAACGAAGAAGACCCTAAGTTTTCCCTTTATGAAGACCTCTTAGGGTTCACACCCCGAGAGTACCGAATTCGATAGCACGCATATCGTAAGAATACTGCGTATATTGCCTACCAGCTAATCTCCTCTATTGAACTATGGAAAGGACTTCGGATCGTCGCATTTTATCAGGGTCTCTTAGCGATTCTCTTTATAGTCTCCCACCTAGTAGAGCTACATCGCTCAAAAAAAAGAGTCAAAAGTTATCATCCCAATCTAAACGTATGATCCATGTCCATCACCATGTTCCAATCCCGTCTTAACTCGCATTATTTTAGTTATATTTTATTTTTCAATCCCTTCAAAGCTCAATCACACTTGGTTCGACGTTTCTTTAGTTTTCTTCTCGGAAGTGACTTTCTTCGATATTCTCAAAATAATTTACAGCCTCGATTAATTCTTCATTCAATCGAAATTTTTTTTCCAGAAGAGAAATCTCTTCTCAATCTCACCCAGGATGTTTTTTAGAAACAGGTGGAAATCCAAATGAGCCAAATCAGACAAACACAGATAGATACGGAAGGATTTCAAACTTCAATTCTGTCAATTTTTACTGAATGATTGCACTTAAATTAGTGGATGTAGTGTCGTGTTGAAACACTTTTTTTCATTCCCGGGCATTTTTTCTGAATTGTTGCTTTTAGCTCCAAAAATATTGTGTAGTATTGGCCAGTAACAGTTTTTTTTTTTCTCAAGATAATCACTTAACGATTTCTTTAGCGTCCCAAAAAACCGATGTCATCTTTTCAGCCGATTAAATAGTCTTTGCCTTCTTCGGAACCAATTCACCATATTCAATCCACTGTTAGATTGCATTTTTGTTTCTGGTGTATGGTAAATCCAAGTCTCATCCATGGTCACGAATCGTCTCCTGAAGTCCATTGGATTCTTCTTAAATACAATCGGGAATGCGTTTTTGCTCTAGATTGAGCGGCATCCATCTTGCAGAAAGTTTCTTTTTAAATCCAATTCATTATGTAAAATTACTCATCATATTCATTATATGAATTACTTGTTCATAAGAGATTCTCACAGCTTTCTCATTTTCACACACTTTTATTCAGCAATCTGCTAAAACCATGTCATGGACTTTAGTCATAACTTCTGATGTGAATCACTTTTGGACGTCTCGAACGCGGTTTTTCACTTGTGTGCGCTTGAATTCCGAAATCCAAAAATTTACGGTGGAAAATGAAGGTAATGAATTCTCAAGAATAGCGTCCAACATTGATTTAATTTCCATTGCGGTTTTTTGATAATTGTAGTCCGCTTTTTTCGTTTTCACTTCTTTGTCAAATTTCTTGATCACTATTTTATATGGTTCCCTCCCATTCAGATCATTTCTCCAAGTGAAGCTCTTTTCAAGATTTTCTTACTAGACTTGATCTTCCGCAAGTTCCGCCGTACCTCCTTAAATTGAGCTTCTTTCTCAGGTGTTCTCTTCCTCTTGTAACATCTCCTCGTCGCCACATTCTGGCGCCTTAGTTCCGCAATCTCTTGCGTCCAGGAAGCGGCCCCTATGCCTCGGCATAGAAATTTCATGCTTGCGTAACTCACTTGATTCATTTCTCTGATATTACTGTTATCATCTGTTTCATTACTTTATTCATCATGTTATTCAAACCATCTGTTTCTTATACACATTGTTTCAATTAAATAATTTTATATTTTTTTTTTGATTGTAGTTAAATTTTAATTATATCTTACATACATCTTTGGATCTTTGGATCTCCGATTAGTTTGTTACGTAACTTACTATTTTTTTTTCCTATTTTACCATTCGTTTTTTATAGGACAATTTCTTTGCATAACTTTAATTTTTATTAATTTTTTATTTAAATACGTTCTTGTGCATTTTTAAACATTTTAGAATATGACTTGACGTTTAGAATATGACTTGACGTTTTTTTTTAAATATTTATCGTAGCGTACTTATGTAAACTTTTATGTTTCATTTTTATCGTGTTGCGTAATTCGTGTTTTAAATCTTTTAATATTAATGTTATTTTTTATGAAAAGTATTAAAACAGTGATCAATACATATGCAATATTTTTGTTAATTTTAATAATAAATGTTTAAAGATTATGCACTGATATCCGCGTTGGCTCTTACATAACTATTATTTCAATTGATTTATTTCTTCAATCGTTCTTTCTTATCTTGTGATAATTGATAAAACATCTTGTATATTATGAAACATTTATAAAATTAATTTTTTTTCAAAAGGTATAATAATACGCTCGTATATATCATTAAAAAAAAGATATAAATAAATAGATAAGTAAACCAATAAACGAGCAAGAAAAATAATCATTAATAAATCTTTAATCCGATGAGAATCTAAAAATTGGAACGTTTCGGCTTACTTAGCTATCATCAGCCATCAAGTATAGTAATTTTAAACCTACATAGTGTAAACAAGTTTAACAGTCATAAAATCTATAAATTCGGTAAATTAGCGAAAAACATAACTGTTAAACTAATTATAAATCTCGTATTAATGTTTCAAAAATTGTCTTAGTTCATAACGGTTTTTGAGGTTCGAAAATAAAACTAGTAAAAAACAGAGAAATATAAATAAAAAGTAATGTTCAAAAAAACCAAAGATAAAGGAAGAAATTATTGGGTAACTTACAGCAAGGATGTATCATACTGAAGCTTATACAGTAAGCGAGCGATGTAAAGCGTCTATTTCGTATGATATTTGAAACATAAGTGAACGTTATAGCAGTTAGGAGCAAATTGAAAATAATGAATAATTAAAATGTTTATGTGCTCTTGGCAAGTCTAATTGGCAAGTTAAAATATTAAAATAAGATTCATCCAAAAGTTTCGTATCCTTATTTAAATTGAGATCATTTTTTTGTATCTTTATTTTTGAAATTAATCTTTTATGATATTTTCGTTCAAAGTCCAAAACCTTAACATTTTCCTAATCCATTGAATGGTCGTGTTCGGAAATATAATCCGAGATAACAGAATGTTTTTGTGGATCTAGTCTAATATTTTTAATGTGTTCGTTTAATCTCGTTTTTAGTTCTTTTTTTTGTTTGTCTCACGTACGATGCATCACAATTCATATTCATGATATCTTAGTATAACATTATTATTATCCATTAATGTATTTCTGTCTTTCTGAGCTTTAATAAACTTGCCAAGTTTATTAAGACATCTAGCCTACAATGAATTCATTTCTGCTCAACGCAAACGCAACCACGTCAGATATGTTTTTTTATACACGGAATAGATATATATTTTTTCTCAGCATATTCAACAGATTTATTGTTATCAATATTTTGTTTAGTGTTAGAATTCAGTTTAGAATTAAAAAGTTTTTTTAGTCTTATATTTATTTTATTGAAGATCACATTTAATGAAATTTTTTGGGGGAAATTTTGAACTTATTACTAATATATTACTAGACAATGATTTTTTTCATTAAATGTGATCTTCAATAAAATAAATATAAAACTAAAAACTTTTTAGATATGGGAGAGTAAGACTGTTTTATCCACCAAGCCACAGATAGTGCCAATTTTATGACAAAGTGAATTAATTTGTGACATAGTTAATTTTTCTTTTCTTCGACAATCAAATTAATCAATCCATTTGTTAGTTTTTCATTAACCTATTTGCGGAAATACTTAAAACTCAGCAAACTTTATTGTTTTTTTCTGTTTTTTCTGTTTCATAATTTAATATTTTGTTTTTGTATTAATATTATATTAGAACTACTAACGAAATTAACGTATTCCTATTTCTGTTATTTAATAAGTATATATATATATATATATATATATATATATATATATATATATATATATATATGAAATTAGAAAGAGAAAAGATAAATTGATCAATTTAATTATTTATATATTGCAAGAGAAGTCACGAAAAATCTGAAAAAAATATACTTATAAATTTGATAAAATAATCACAAACCAATTTTGATTGCTTTGTTAGTTCTAATGTTAGTTTTATTTAATTTTTACTAAATTGTGATACGTAGAAGGTTTAAGAAAATCAAGCAAACTCTAAAAAATAAAACAAATTCTAAAGCCACGGTTAGAGTTGATGCATGTTCTAAAGAATTTTTGTTTTGAAGAATACGTCAACAAACAAAGGCATTCTTATGAAAGTGCTTACACTGCATGTATACAGTTCTTCAGATGTCGCACAAATTCATAAATTTGTCGTCTAAACGAATTTGTTTTTTTGTCCAAGTTCATACGACTTGTTGAAATGGATATTGACTAATCAATTTAGTGTTTGAAAATAAAAGGAATATAAAAAAGAATTTATCGTAATCGACTTATTTCATAAGAAGTGAAAAAAGATTAATTTAAAAAAAAAACTTATTCTTGTATTCAGTTTTTCACTTACAAGTAAAATTTTTAATAATAAACTTTCCAGAAAGTATAAATTATTGATGTTATCCATTTTGCAACATTGAGCTTTTAAAATTCCGAATTTTGAAGTTACCACAAGATTACAGACTTTCGTCAGAATACGCATCCGCTATAACATCCTTGTCTTTATTCTGTCATTCTCGAATAGCAATAACACAAAAGCGGCAATATGTCACACAATTAGAAAATTTGTGTTAAATTTAATACATTTCGCTTGTCTCAAATGATTTGCCCAAATTTGTTTTAATTTAAGAACACAAGATGAATATGTTAGAAAGTAATACAAACATTATGTAAAAATTAACAAAAAGTATAGCACTTTGACACAATTTAAAACAAATGCATATTTCTTTAAAATTAGCATTTATAATGTTAAATTAACATGTACTTTTTTATTTATGTAGTGTAGTTAGAATTTCTTAAATTACATTATTTTATTTGTTTATTTGTTTATTATTATTTGTTTACTTATTCATAAATTGCGTTATTTTAATGTATTTTAATGTTAAATAATCAATTTAACATAAAACATTCAAGTAACATAATATTAAACATTCAAGTACGTTAAAAATTCAGCACAAAAAATTTTTTTTAATTTAAATTTTAACTTAATAAGGTTTTAACAAAAATATTTTTAACTGTGCATAAATATTATTCTTTTTAGATAATTTTGTGCAACGCTGTTTTATTCATTTAAAGTATCTACGCAAGTAAAATCCTTCAACAGCATCTTATCGCAAATAAAGTGCACCTGGGAAATTCCAATCGTCACGCTTTTCGTCAACATTTCGCACTATTTGCTCTAAAGGAATATGAAATTTTAAACCTCTCAGTTCTAATTCAACAGCCAACAATAATTACGTCATCTTTTTTATTAATTTTTCTTTGAACGGAAAATTGGTAGATATTGCTATACAAACAAGAGAGCAAGGTGATATTTCTTGCCTTTATATTCAGTATCAACAGAAATATAGCTTGAAGGTAACACTTTGCAAGCAAACATTCATTAAAAGCGCGTACATGTATTCTTTATACTTTGTTTTTTTGTCGTTAATTGTTTTCCTGCATCCTGCTGACGCGTGCACGCATTATGAAAACGTGCGCATACACTTAAACGAAAACACAAAAAAAAGAAAAAAAATTGACTTAACTTAGCGTGAACGCAAATGTAAAGAGAAGAGAAGAGAGACAGCTTACAGATGACTTTTAAATTTTTAGAAAGAAAAAATAAGTAATTGAAATTAATAGTTATATTCATCTCGTTCTTTTTGTTACAGAATGTCCCATTTTAATTGCCGCAGACAAATGTCTAAAAAAATATGGAAGATACAGAAAAAGTTTCAGACAAAAGTTGTACATTTTCTAAAGGAGAACAAATAATGGTAAAATCAATCTTCGAAAAAATTGATTTTTCAAGGTTGTTTGTCTCCTTTCAGAGCATACTTAACTTTTGTCTGAAATATTTTTCCGTATCTTCCATATTTTTCGAGATATTTGCTTGCGGCAATTATAAAAAAAAACTTCTTGTATAATTAATTTATCTCGTTCTCTTATAATTTATCTCGTTCTCTTTGTTAAGTTTTAGAACGAACACAACTGATTAATCTTCAATTCTGCAAATTATAGAAAAATTGCTTGTTTTTTTAACTATCCAGATGATAAAGCGGCATTAAATATTGCTCATGTATTATTACTGTGAATTTTATTCTTTATTTATTTGAGCAAGAACTTACGTTTTTAATTATATCCTCAAGCATAAGAATGTATGTATAAAAAAATTGTATATTATGTAAAAATAACACGTGCCTTTGTTTAGTAGCATGGTTAATGATAAATAAGAGTATAAATCATAACCATTGCATAACGATACAAAACTAATTCTTTACTAGATTCAGAATTTTCCACGATTTATCAAGAGATTATCTTTGGAATTGTTTCTTCAATGGAATCGTATCATCGATGATAATCTTCAATAATTTATGCAAATAATTGTAAAATCCGCAATAAAAAATGCTTTTAAGATTAATATCGCAGAAAATCTTAAAAATAACTTTAATCAAGGAAATCGCGGGCATTATAATTTATTTAGATAACTTATTCACCATCGGTAATACATGTCAACATCAACGTTAAAAATTGTTTTTAGTTGTCCGTATGTCGATTGTTTACTGAATTTCGAAAATTAAATTTTTTAATAATTGCGATATTTACAACAATATTATTACAATATATTATAATATAGAAAAGTAGAAAAAATTGAAACAAATATTTTTACGAAGCGTGCAGATTATATTTAAATAAATAATTAAAAAAACCGCAGATATTTATCAAAGCATATACATACAACTTCAGCAAAAATGAAAAAACAGTCTTATCTTACATCAGTTTTTAATGTTTCCAACAATAAAAATATGTGTGACCGTATTCAAACAAATTAGAATTGCATAATATTTTTTTCTTATTAGCTATCATCATCATATTAATTCGCTAATTACTGGTAAAAAATTCTATGAAGTAAAAAATTATATTATAAAATATTTACGTAATTGTATACGATGTTGAAAAGAAAGACAATTTAACAATTTAAAAGTTCATAATATATATTCATAATTTAAATCTAATCTTTAATATGAGCTTGTATAAATTTTAATTAATTCTAATTTTGAAAAAATAATATTTTTTTTATTTCAACAGCGGACTCCATCTACTATTTATATGCTATATAAAAACAAATAATTTATTATATCATGTTACTTTAATACATACAAATTATTTAATTTATTTAAACAATAATAAGTAAACAACAATCAATAAATACGCAACTAAATAAATAAAGTCTATTTAATCAGAACTTAGCTTTTTAGTAATACTTTTGCGTAAATTTATATACATTTGCGCCTCCAATATTTTCGATCTTGAAACACAGTTTTAAACTGAAGCTGAAATATTAATAATTGTAAAAATAACATGAATTAAATACTATAAGTATTTTAAATATTTAATAAGCTAATAAGCATTTTTAAATACACTGTAAATAATTTATTGTAAAAAATATAATTTATTAAAACTATTCTATTTAATAATTTATTGATAAAATACCTTGTAGTAAACAATAGTTTGAAATGGAAAAATGATAATTTCTTGATGATGTTTGCTGATAATATCTTTGTTATACAAGTATTTGTTATACAAGAATTTTTAGATATACGTTAAAAGTTTAATGTATATAATTTTTCTTCTTTTATTTCATTATATTTTAACAAATTTTTCTGTCATTTTGTAATTTCGTCTGTAACTTTCTTCCTTTAATGAAAATATCAAAGGAAGAAGAGTGATATAAGAAGATTTGATATAATTTTCTAATTTGAAAAATAATTTAAAATATATTATAAATAGTTTTAAATTAGAAACTCAAACCAAATTTTAGTTCCAAATTAAAAATAGATTTGAGTTGGAACCTCGCTTCGCGTGAAAAGTTGTAAACCCAAACCTATTTTTAATTTGAAACTAAAATTTGATTCGAGTTAAGTTATATCTGTTACTAGCGTGAAGCCTCCCAGGATGGATAAAATCCACTGGAGCTGCGTTTGAGGAGCGCGCTATCAGCGCTAATGTATTATTCTATCTTTATCATTCATTAGACATAAAACAAGAATAGCACTGATAGCGCGCTCCCCGAACGCAGCCTACGTCCACGTATATATCTCATAACACGAAGTTAAATTTATTTTGCATACGAAGCGAAGTCCATTCCACGCCTCTTGTTTACAGTGCAAAATGAGATCTATAAGAGGATAAGGACCTAGATACAATGAGAAGAATAAGGAACAGAGAATTAAATATTAGGAATTAGATATAAAAGGCCAGAAGCAGACAATATGATCTTTTGTCTTACTTTGACTTCTTCCTAATTCCTATTATTTAATTCCCTGTTTCCTATTCTTCTCCTATTCATTGTTCCCTAATTGTACGGTTCCCCTCAACTATATTCAATAAATAATTATTCGACGTATCAATATTTTATTTTGAACACTTTATACAAAAACTCGCATGTTACTTAAGTGTATGTATAATATACTTATATGATATATTTAGAAATATTTATATATATTATAAATTTTGTTTTCAATATTAAATTTTTTATTGCCGGTCTACATACAAACCTTAATTTTTAAAAGACTTTTTTTGTTAATGATTTTTAATAAACAACGACCTTTAATAAACGCCGACTAAGACTCTTTGATTGTAACTCAGGGCGTTGATCTTGACAATATATGTCAAGCTAATCGAAGCTGGAACAATAATTATAAATATTTTCATAATTCATATTTTTTTTTTGTTCTTTTTTTTACTTTGATTGCATCGAATATGGATATATGAATATAAGTCGGAATATATTAAATGTTAGGTGGAGGGGAAAAAACAAAGTAGATAAGAGGCGTAACGTAATATAGCCACGACGGAAGGGTAAAGATCAAATTGGCCTTTATATATAAGAACACGTCACTTTAATTTCATTAGCAACTTGCATTTCATTTCGTAAGGTGTACATTATTCGTTCGTCAGTGCCAAGTCGATTGTTCGGTTGCGCTCTTCATGTGATTGATTTCTATCAAATCGGATGGATAACCAAGTGAAGAAAATAACCAATGTGGCCCCATCAGGTGAAACTTATCACATCCTTAAGAATTCTTAGACTCTCGTGCAACTTTATGTGCAATATCAAGAAAAAAAAAGTTTAGACAGTTTGTGCATATTCCGTGGTTTTATTGCATTTTATATTTATTTTTATGACAGCAAAATCCCATAATGAGCATTGTTGAAAGGAAAAGATGATTTTTTAAAGATCTTATCAAAATCTTTTAAAAATGACATCAAAAAGTTATCATTCTGTGTGACGTTTTCTAAAAGAGCTCTTTACGATATCGCACTTATAGATGCTATTAGCAAGGTCTTATTTATAATTATATACATCAACTTTTGAATATATATATTTTACAGAAAAAACACACATACACATACACATATACACAAATTAATTTTAATAATGTTTTAAAAATTCTAATTTTTTAAAATTCTCAGATAACACAAAGTCTAAAATCGTAAGACATTTTTAAGATGTCTCTTGTAAAAATATCTTTAAAATATCATCAAGAAGATTTTGAATTTTGTGCTTGAACTCTGTTATTTTATTATGATAAATTTTAAACATTTTCGAATAACTTTTCAGTGAACGTTGTTAAGAGAAAAAGTTTTTTCAAGATGATTTTTTGAAGATCTTATTAAACTATCTTAAAAATAATATTAAAAAGTTATTATTCTGTAAGATATTTTTCTTAAAAAACTCTTGATTTATAAATGTTAATTTCTAAAATATATAATTTATACAAAATGTTATTATGCGTGACCTGGAAAAAATGTTTTTGCTAAATTTAACTTACAAATTTGAGAATAATTTTGAACGATTGAAGTAATTATGTAGAACACTTAAACTGGTTCCTAGAATACATATTACAATTTTCAGCAACATTACCATCGACACTTAAGCTTCTATACATAATTTTGAAGGCCTATAACAAAAATATTTTCAAATTTGTAATTAGTTAAATTTTTAGATCCTTCAGCAAAACTGTTTTTTCCCATGTACGCAATTTGCATCAAAATTTATATGTTTATAATTATATTTTTAAAAATTTATATGTTTATAATTATATTTTATTTATATTTTTATAATTATATTATATCATGGAAATGTACGTAGAATTTAAAGGTTTATCTACAAGCCAAAAATTAGAAGATTCTATAATAAATGCTATAGCATCTCTCAATGTAAATACAATACAAGTATTTAATAGTCACAAATATTGCAATAGTCACTCAAAGTTCCCGTACGATTACAAAAGCAACATTAGATATGGATATAGCTTAGAATGGATGACCGCTTGAAAATATCAACGTTACCGACGGTACTCAATAATCATTCAAAATTCATCTTTACATGCAAACATTTCATGATATCTATATAATGTCAGATTCAGAAATTCTTTTAGATATCATTTAAATGACACTTTTTTTTCTTTAAAATTAACGCATCAAAAATTTATTAATATCATTGCTGTCTTCAAGACTGTATTGTCGAATATTCTATTCTCAAATATGAGCTCTTGAAGAGTTTTTTTTGTAACATAATGTTTATGGATTTTATAAATTTATGATAATAATCTACCAATGCGATTTTATTCTATATTTTTATGTTTGTAAAAATAGATTTATTGCTGAATATTTTACATTAACTTTATGTATATATTATGTACATATTATAATTATTATAAAAATTATATCAATATTTTTATAAAATTTATTATATGTTCGCTAAATTCGAATCAAGATATTTCTTAATTTAATAAAATTTGATTAATAAATGTTAACAACTCGTACTTGTTCATTTTATTTTATGATTACATAATTATTTTTTGATTACATAAATATATATATTGTGATTATAATTATTTATATATTTATAAAAGAAAATAAATCAGATATATCTAATTTATTTATTTATTATTTATTATTTTATAATTACTTATATAATTACTTATATAAAATAATAAATTACACATATTTAACTTATATATGATAAGTTAAATGCATGGTAGCAAACATATTAAACATGAGTTCTGAAATCATTAAACATATTATTATTATTATTATATGTTAAATATTTCTTTATTTATTAACGTGTAAATCTTCGCAAATACAATTTTTATTATTTAAAAATTTATTATTTTTAAAGGAAATCTGTTTTTAAAAATTAATAAATAATTTAAATAATTTAATAATTTATTTGTGCGTTAATAGATACGATTTAATTACTTAAATCATATCTTTTACATTGGAAAAGCTTATAACAAATTAATTTGTTCTTGGCAAAAGTTTAAATACACATATATTATAATAAATGCCAAAAACATCAAGGTTTTAATATTAACTTACATACAAAAGTTAGTACAAAATAAGAAATATAAGTAACACGATAACAACTCTCCTCTGTTTTAAAAAAAAAACTTTTCTTCCGTATATTTATTATGTAAAAGATCATAATAACTACATTAAGTCAGCCAGACCAAGTATATTATTCATAAATTATTTTTATATGCTAATACTAAGAACTTATTTGAATTTGCATCAAATCGCGTTTTTTATCACACTGACGTTTCTCATTATCATGGATGACAATTATAAAAATTGATAAATACGCATGCTTATAGTCTCGATACTAATGGTATGATTTTCCACTTTCGACAATTCCGCATCAATATCTGATATGAAATATCTCTTCTTTAAAAGAGTTTCCAAAATTCTATATTTATTTATAAAAAAAACATTTTCGTTTTGCGAATAATTTTGCAGATCGTTGGCGCGGCGCGAAAACAAACGAAAACATAAATGCGAGATTCATCGATATTGAATGATGTGCTAACAATTGAAATTAAATATTTTTATGTAACACTCGTCTTATCATTCAATTAATTAACAATATCCATTGCATATCGTTAATCTAATTACTATTGTATTTTCTTACTGTCGCGCCACCACTGTGTTATTACGGCAATGTTTAATGGCAGCGACAATAAAATTATATGTCAGCCACATTCGCATGCGGACAACGGAGTCGATGTGTGCTCGTACAAAATCGACGTTTACTGCCTACCCTCATGACCCTGAAGATTCTTATATCACGTATAAGAGTGGACACTGATGCAGTGCCAGCTGCATTTTCAAGCGCTTTTCAGTATCGCTCGGAACGTTTGGAACGGCAAGCGTGACCAATTTCGTGTTCAAAAACTTTCGAAGTTTCGTCTCCTATTCTCGAATCACGTGCCCCGCTAGCTGATAGTGTGGAAACCGCCCATAGTGTATCATGGCACCGTTGTTAGAAAGTGAGTACAAAATCGTTTTTTTTTTTTTTTTTAACGAAAGTGCGCGACTGCACGGTTTTTCCAAATATCCTCTTTCGTTGAACAAATGTTACGTGTTTCTTTTTATATGCCCGTAAAGGAAATCACTTATAAGATACATATCTCATTATCAACGTTACGCTTGTAAAGCGCACGAAGATACAGCCTGACATCATGTAATGTGACTGTTCAGAATCGATGACTGAACGAAATAAAAAAGCCGCGAAGGTCGGAATTAATCCGCGTTCTTATTTCAAGATTTTATTTCTTAAATAGTATCTTAAGATGCTAATATCTGCACTCTGTGATTAATTTATAATATCTTAAGACTGCATTTAAATATAAAAATCTTCGATATAAAACTTCAATATAAAAACGGTTTTCAATATAAAAACAGATTATGAATACCGAACTGAGATCGCAACTGACCGATATCATGTCTCGTATCAACTTTCTAAGCTCGAGCACATGTGCAGGTGAACGGCCGAATACCATTTATATTTTCGTCGGTTTTCCTTAACATGCGCTTTGATCGTGCATGTCGAAGTTCGTGTTTGTCCGCTTTATTTTGACATGTTCTTTCTTCACTACGATTCTTTAAAAAAATCACTTGCAACGTCCTGCCGTATCAAACGTGAGTAGTGCTCGCTTCAATGAAGAATACATTTAACAGGCAAAAATCGGTAAAATTCAGCAATAACAGCAATATCGGTTGTTACTTTCACAAAATCACGAAAAAATGTGAAATACTTTTTTTGTCAAGCTTTTTGAATTTACGTCGCCTCAATTTCAAGTGATAACTTTCTATTGTTTGTAAATCTGTTCATTGTGTCTGTAAATCGTTTCATTGTGTGCGTTCAATTAATCAATCGTTTATTAGGTCATGATGTGCAAACAAACGAGTTGCTTAACTAACGGAAATATTTTCGAAGCTGCATTTTTGCAATCTCAAAATTACAATGACATCACTATTCTTTATTGCACAATGTTTAACTGCTAATGACTTGTGCAATTCAATATTTGCACTTAATATTCTTTCTTTTGTATTAAAAAAATATTAAGATTTAAAATTTTTCGAAACATCAATAAGAATATACTATACTTATATATAAATATATAGTACACTATATATACTACGTAATATGATATATAATATATAATATTTACGTAATAGATATATAATATATACTATAATAAAATATATAATATTATATATATACTATAATATGATATATAATATTTACTATACATACTATAATTTATTTATCTCACATACAGAAGACCGGAGCTAGTTATTATACTTAATACGCTAACTTTCTAAAATAAAAGATGATATCATTGTATGAAGAATATAATAATTTCTTGAAACATTACGTATAGAACATTATACATCAGTAATTCAATAATGACTCGTAGAATACATGATATATTTTTTAAGATAGTAATATTTATTATTTTCTAGAGAGAAAGAGACAGACAGACAGATAGACAAAGAGAGAGAGAGAGAGAGAGATAAAGAGAGAGTGAGAAAAAAACAAAAGTAAAATAAATAAAATTTATTATCAGTAATATTTCAAAATTGAATTCGTTATATGTTGCAGCTTGTACTATTTCTTTAGAATTTTTACTTTATAACATACGAATTTTATTTATGTTAATTTCTTAAAGATTTTGTTTAACTATAATTTTCTCACAATCTTTATCACAAAATGTGGCAAAGTAGAATAACTATATAGAAAATAGAGATTTGTTTTTCTAATCTTTTTTTTTTATAATATGTTGTTTTTTATTACTCTTATTTAAAATTTATTTAGTTAAAATAATGAAAAATTAGAAAATTAATCACATATATGTTTATAATGCATATTTCATAGTATCTAGATAAGTATATACTTTCAATATAAAAGGGGGAAATGGACGAGCAAACATATAAAAATGTTATAAGTTAAATATTAACAAATAATGTATTTTCTAATAATTATACATTTTGATTATACTTAATCTTATCAGTATAAAATAATAAAAAACCAAAGATAATAACGCTCATTTGTAACATAAAAGGAAAAGGTATGAATAAATAAATAAATAAATAAATAGGCAATCGATAAGAGTTAATCGATAAAATCACTTTTACATTTCACATTACATTTTACATTTTCGCAACACTATACGATTACAAAAAGAACCGATTTTGTATTATCTATTTGATTTTACTTTATCGAAACGTTAGTATAGTTAGTACGACAATCGTTTCAGATTTCATCGTTGAAGCATTAGTATACAAAGTTTTTTAGAGTAATCAATGGCAATTGATTTTATTTATTATTATTGAATATTTATGCTTATTTACATAACTGAAGATGGCTAATTGTAAATAAATCGAAACGTTCCAAGTTATATACAATATATGTTTATCTTAAAGAAAATATTAAAGAATTTTAAAGCTACATCTTTTTTCTTACTCGTTCCATTGGCCTGTATTTATTTATTTAGTCATATTTTTTTCTTTTTATAAAACAATAAATTAGAAAATAATGATGATATATATGAGATAGTAAAATTAAATTTAAAAATCTTTAACAAAAAGTGAAAAAGAGTATAATGCAGATAAGTAAACAAAAAAAATTGTGTGATAAGTGTATAAAAATGTATAATATAACGATAATAAAATGTCAAAAGTTAGAACAACATATTAAATTATAATGTTTAACAATTCTTCATCAAGTCAAACAAATCAGTTTCAAAGTCAATAATATAAAAACTTGTTAATAATTAATTCATTGATCAGAGGCGAAAATTATGTTAAATTCAAATAGTAAGAAAGAAAGCCCCAACTGAATGTTAAAATTGTGAAAAAGATAAAATGATTGATTCTATTCTATTCTATTCTATTTCAATTAATTAAGAAAAAGTCAAAAATTAAAATACATGTCTAACAATTTGTCGTTAGTTTCTTATTTCTATCAGATCTCAAGGATAACAATCATCTTCCAAAGTATAATCGAAATGTATAATTATTAGAGAATATATTTATTATTTAACTCATATATTATATATCATTATTTAACCTTTATGTTATATATCATCTTTATATTTGCTCATTCTTGGCCATTTCCCCCTTCATTCAATAAACTTTTACATTTCTTTTATTTACATACTTCCAATATTCAAGAGAGATTAATATATTTAAAAATAATTAATATATTTAAAAAAACTTACAATTATTACAACTTATTTTGATGTAGAATAGTGCTTTCTGATATTTTTATATTAATCTGAAATAAATAAATTATAATTTTATTTTAAAAATATTTGTGTGTGTGTGTGTGACGTAATACAAATATCTAGCTTTTGATAAATATCTTTACAATATTTATCCAACTTATAAGTTAGCTACAAAAAAGTAACAAATAGCATTGAATCCCTATATATACGTGTATATAATATCTAATATATAGAGAATAGAGAAATAAAAAGAATAATTCAGAAATTTTTACAATAATAATGATATGTCATATTTTTATATATAATAAATTGAAAATATATGATAAAATTGTTAATTTTTATAAAGAAGTTAATTAATGTTTGAATGAAAAATATTCATATTTGTTATTTATACATGTATCCTATACTTATTGAAAATAAGAAAATAGAAAATGTGGAAGCCTTTATTTGTGATATTTCAGTATTCTAAGCTTTTTTAATCCTATGTATCAAGCAAGTCAATCATTATGCGTTACATAGAGATATAAAAAGTGTTTATATTTATGCGCATAGATGATAAGCAGAAAGACGTTTAAAGACATAACGCAAAAAGCAGTTTGCAACTCGTTTCTAGCAAGATGAAAGAAAAAAAGACATAAAACATTGCAAATACATAACGCAACTCACAATTTTCTACAAGGTAGATCCTATAATTGCATATTAAGACGCCCGAATATTTTTCAGAAAACTGTTAACAGCGCATTTTATCATAAATCACTAGCGTTTTCTAGCTTGCTATTTTCTTGAGAATTTCTCCAATTGGCCTCTCCAACAAATCGTATGGAATTTTTTACGCTCGTTTCCTCTTCGAATTATCTTTCTCTGAATCCAGCGAACTAATTGGAGAAATAACGAGAGAATTTCTTTTAATTGCTGCAAAGGCTTTTCTCTGTCATTATCCAAGCTTTGTTGTATGTGAGGATCTTAGACTCACGCAGAGAATTATTTTGTGTTTTCTAAAAATGTAAAATATATAATATAATATATATAAATGATATATTAATACATATTTTATTGAAATATTATATATTTT
>JANQDE010000050.1:826247-861185 GCA_037157785.1 Cephalotes varians | reverse complement strand
CACACACACACACACACACACACACACATACACGCACGCACGCACGCACGCACGCACGCACAAAAGCTCATTACATTTCTAATATCGTAAATTTATTATATTATTAATATTATATTATTAATATTTATTTATTAAATTTAAATGATGATAAAGATGATTTATATAATAACAGAATTCAAAGTTACGATTTATTCAAGCGTACATATTTTAGTACCCTAAAATATATCAATTTCAAAAGCAAGAAACGTCTTTCATTTTATCCAGTAAAGATTATATTTAGGGTTCTTGATACCTATAAGAACAGTCTTATGTCCGAAAACTGGTTTTGAATCCCATGAAGTAATCTTTGTGTAATCATATAATATAACCACCGCTCTCTCTCAAACTGCTTCAAGGTAAGATCTGAAAAAAATTGAAATTTACGAGATCTTTCGTAACATATTAAAGATGCAAAAATATAAGAAAAATCCACACAACATAGTTTTTTTGTTTATAATCTCTTCAACCATAATTGTGACTAATCTTTTCTCACGAAGAATGATGAGAAATCAATTATTCCTAAACTAAGAAGTTAAAATATTCTTAAGTTTGTTGGATATGCATACGTGTTTGTACAGGCAATGTGACATGTAAAAAAAGAAAAGAAAAACCAGAAAGCAATTATTCATTGTTGTCCGAAAAAGGGTTGTGTAATCTTTAAGTTATATCACCTGTCGTTTTTCGTTAGTATTTTGTATGACAAGATGTGCCAATTTCAACAATATTATAATATTCAACAATATAATTTGGTACAATTGACACGGATAAAGCAATTTGTATTTTACATTTACTCGAAATCAAGGTCAATAGTGATAAAATATTAAACAGTGATAAAATATTATAAATGTTTAATCTTACAAAGTGATACTTATACACAAAGAGTGAAAATTTCAGAGTGAAAATAAACTGAATCTGCAGTACGTGATTTTAGAGACGAGACTTCATATTCAAAGTGTACCTCGTTATTACAAACTTATTTTGCCCTTGCTCAATAGAGAATGCCGATGCTGCAACTTGTATAGTTGCCGTCGGTGACTTCGCTTTTACGGAACGACGTGTTCCTAGGCGGCTTGCGATAGATTCGAGAGAAGTCATTTCCCGTTGACCGGATATGGCTTCATAGCGCATTACGCGCGAAAA
The DNA here is from genome assembly GCA_037157785.1 of Cephalotes varians. Lineage (NCBI taxonomy): Eukaryota > Metazoa > Arthropoda > Insecta > Hymenoptera > Formicidae > Cephalotes > Cephalotes varians. The sequence goes on along the minus strand of JANQDE010000050.1, from coordinate 860,006 downwards.
AATATTTGACGTTCCATTTACGACACACCTTTATTTTGCGGACGTACTTGTCCCTGCCTCCTGTTCTGCAGCGTAATTATAATCTTCATAATTCGCTACAAAATTTTCAAGCTGATTAGATGGTTTATATCTGCGGAGTCATGAATGTTAAACGCTAAATAAAAAATTTTATTTCCTCTTCGATCTCTCTCTCTTTCTCTCTCTTCCTTTCTTGTCTCGTCTGTGAAGATTCATAATCCGCATGTATAAGTACTCTTGACTTTTAATGACTTTTCTTTTGACAGCCTATTGTTTTCTTATGCAAAAATTCACAAAGCGATCTCGGATATAAGACAATGCTTATATAGAAAAGATTATTTCAAAGGATACAATTATAAAAAAAGTATTTCCTGTAACTTTATTCGAACATTCTTCTTTGCAGTTCTTCATTATACATAATATATTGGATTACATTATATTATTGGCCACTTGCCAATACACACTTTTCTTAATTCATGAAAGGATCATGAAAGGTTTTGATCGGCTGCCAATTGTTTACAAAACCAATAGTCGTCTCGAAAGCGAGGTAAAGTGCACTTAAATGCATCGCGAGTGCTAAAGAATGATAAAGTGAAAGGGAATATCTGGATGAATACTTCTTTTTCATTTTTAAGCATCGTCTAAACGTATTTGTGAGATCGGAATGTATTTATTAAACTATTTTTGGATTATTTTTATACAGTACTTTTTTCTCTAAAATAACTTTTTAACATGATCATCAATCATGATCAATATCTTGATCATTAATTATATCAAAATAATTATACAATTGATATTTACTTTAATCATTAATTGAATGCACACACACACGCACGCTCGCACGCAACATACATACATATTTACACAATAATTGTATAATTAATATACTTTCATCATTAATTGTAGCAAAATAATTGTATAGTTAAATTTTACACAATTGGCTTAAAAGCCAATACATCTAGTTGAGACCTTACACGGTCAATAAATACTGTATTATCATAAATACTAACAATCCAAATAACACAAATAATCATTATGAATTCGAAAAAAATTCTTTTTTGGTAATTCCGAAAAATTCCATAGAAGTATACTTTTCGACTTCTACGAAGTTAAATCGATATTCTAAAAGAAGTCCTTTTTTTATTTGTAAATATAGTAATTTGAAAAGAATCAGCGCGATCAGCGTCGACAAATGGACATGACTACCGTAAGTAAAAAAGGATAGAATAAAAATTCCAGCATTATGAGATTTCTCAAATGTATGTCCAATAAAATGATAATGAAAGGAGAACTCCCACAATTGGGCTTCAAGACAAAAGTAAAAATGTCTTGACAATGTACAACATAGTTTAGTTCTGTAAAAATTAATTTAGGGACCCATAATATATTCCCGAGAGATATATGTTTGCGTTTGCTGTGGAATGCTATCTAAAAGCTATTTTGATTTTATTGCAAATTTTTATTTACAGACTCTAAAAAAATTTTTCTTTTAGTATTTGAAAAACAGTTTAGAATTGATGATATAAAAGTGAAATCTTTTGAAACATTTAATGAATGTTTTTAGATCAGAAATGAGACGGAAGAAGAATACATTTTATAATTTGAGGGATTCAAAACGAATTATTTTTTAACACGAATGATTCTTTGTGCTATCTGGGAATATTTAATATTGATTATATATAATTAATAGATTGTAATTAATGGATTAATTGATGTAATTGATGGATTATTGTAGAATATGATTCCGGAATTTTTGATTCTCAAGCATCAATATCGGTCTAATAGGAGATATTTCCTAAAATATTTATTGATAGTCTTGTTGACCATGTAAGGTCTCTATAAGATTGAAGGATAATTCTCTATTCTATCTTTAAAATTTACTTTGCTAAAATTCATTATTCAGCGATTCATAACTCAAAGATTACCTCGAAATTCTCATTCAGAAAAAATTAATTCTGTCTTTCTATATTCTACATCAACGAATATATATATGTGTACGAAAGATCATTAAAACAGAAGTATTTCACAAACGACTTCGCAGAAATGCCTAACTCTCCAAACTTGAAATGCAGTTTGCCATGACGTGTCTCGTCTACAAGCAAGTCGGCCAAGTATCATTGTGTGTTTTTTTAATGAGCGCATTGGAAATACGTCTCGGTAATGCTCCGCATAAAAGAATATTTATAAACGCGGTAATCTTTAACCGAGGTCTCACAGATCCAGAGAGCATTTCTTACGATAATTTTTTTTTTTTTTTTTTTTTAAATGTTTAATCATTAACCTTCGACCGACGAACTTTGCCAAGCATATGTTTTCCGATATTGAAATTTGCATTTTATTTATTTATTTAAATTTGTTTGAAAAAAGCAAAGGACTCTTAGATCTAAACTATTCAATTACATAATGCCCGGTCAAGAGTTAAAAAAAGTTTACAAGCTAGGTTACATAAGTGGTGAAATTGCTCATTATAGATGCTGAATAAATGCAAAACATAACAGAAGGTTGCATGAAAATTCCACGCAAACAATTCCGAATGAGTCTTCGTTCCTTCCGCTTCTGATTAATAATCGCATCTTTACATAATTTATATCGCATGTGTGGAGGATCGAATCGAGATACTCCAACAAATGATGACTATTCTTCTTTTTCATGTAATTACAACGCGTGCGTTTTGTACAATACCGCGGGAATACCGCATTCATTTTTATCGATTTGCAACGTAAGGACGACGTAATTAATTCCCACGTGAATATGAATTGCATGGTCAAGATTCCGAGCCGATTCGCGATCCGCTGCACGATGCTCCACGCCGCACGTCCGCGGTAAATAGAGACGGTCTCGCGTGTCACCGCGAAATTATTCCGCTGCGTCGTGTAATAACGTTCGGCTAAGGCGTTGCATAATTGTATCTTGCGAAATTGCAAGTTCAGGCGCATGGCGTAACGGACGCATTATATTTTCTTACACCGTTCTTCACCTCAATTCTAATATTTCGTTACACATCCCGCACACAAATAGTCTCTCGACTTTCGCGGCGTATTTATATATAAATTATATATAAAATAAAAATCCATGCGTACATTTTGTCTAAAAACTGTTCTACATTAGTCGCAAGTTGATCGCAAGCAATGTCGCGACAGCCAATTAGAAGCAAATCAGTGGTACTATTGACGCTTCTAATTGGCTGTAACAATACGCTTGCGATTAGTGTAAAACGACTTTAAAGTATGATAAGGCACGTTCTAACGGAACTGTTTGCAGTAGCGCACTAACTCATTCGGACTAATCAGTATATCAAGCGACACGTAATGAGAAGCATACTAGCGCGCGTGTATACTACGTTATCTTTCGGCGCACAGAACGTTGTACACAAGCTTCGTTGCGATGCTCGCAGAAGAGTCGTTTAGAAATTTATCAAAACGTTGTGAACTTTGTGAAAGTAAAATTGCTTTCCGAAACTTTCCGAACTTTTTTGAAAGTTTCTATACTACGTTTTTTTACGTGACGCTTTTCGGTTACATTTTAAAGATGAAGAGAAAACAAACTGGAAAGTTACACAAGAACATGTTAAAAGCTGTATCATTTTTCTTTTAGTGGCAGAAGTTCTCTCTCAAGGCTTTCCTTCTAAGTCATCGATCTCAATTCGTATCACGTAGTAATAATATTATTATTGCGTACGGTATCTAAAAAGCGTTGAGCATTATATCAGCAAACAATAATGCTACTTCCTCGATGCATTTACATTTTCTTCATGCAGACAATTTTAACAACATAATCTTTTGAAACTCTCAACTTATCCGACAATCAAGGATGCTCCAAGGTCCAATGATCAAGAATCTCTGCATTTTTCTCTTAGAATTCTTTATATAATTTTTCAGAATTTTTATATAATTTTATAAATTTTTACAAAGTTTCTCAGACTTTTTATACGAAATGGAATATTTTTACTTTCAAAAATGCTGAGAAAATCTACATTTTTTTCTATAATTTTTCATGTAAATTCTAAAATATTCTAAGATTTCTTATTCTATAAATTCTGACAAGAACTTATAAAATCTGAAAAAGTTTAAGATATTTTTTCAAAAATCTTTAAACATGAAATATGACGAATTCTTAAAAATATTATGAAATATTATAAGAATTTTTTTATCAAGGATAAGTCGAGGATACATAAAAAAATTATGCTGAACATTAATATACGCGACACGCCAGCAAAATAATTTTTGTTTCTTTTGATTGCTTATCATTCATGTCAGAATGATTCAGTGAGAAAAATTGATATGATCTTCAATTGACACTATTTATAGACACCATTTACCAATAATAATTATTTGTTGTACTTTTTTCAACTATAATAGATATATAGTGTATTAGTTTTACAAATTCTTTTTGCTTCCTAATAAAAAAACTATATAATCAAATATAAATGTACAGGATGTAGCCCAAAATTTCCGCATACCGAGTGCAAGACGTGACGAATACTTTAGAAAAGAGAAAAAAATTACTTTCTGTTTTAGCAAAATTGTATCTATTGTTTTTGAAAGAAAGCAGGTTAAAATTAACGAATAAGCGCTCTTGTCTATGGCCGCGATCCGATCCACGCTCAAAACGCTTAAGCATTATTCATCCTTGTTATTTACCAAATATTAAACAAGGACAAACGATGTTTTTAACCGCTTTGAGTGTGAGTGAATCAGATTGCAGTCTATATGATACTCAGGGCCAACACGTTTCCCACTCACTTGTCATCAGTCTATCAGTCCTTGATTGGTATTCATAATTGATGTTTTAATATGCTAATATTGTTTTGTTAATTTACGATATCTTAAAACTACACTTAAAAAAGTCTTAAATAATAACTGTGTTTCAAAATTGATTGCTTGTACTGAAAATCCACAATATACGTAACGTAAACTATAGATTTTTAGCGCTGACAGTAAATTTTGGAACACAGCCAATATAAGATTCAACTATGAATAACAGTATTTTTCTTGTATTGTATTGCTTAAAATATATAAAATTAATTATTGTTTTTTTTTCATTTCTTACGTAATAAATGAATAAAAAGTCATAAACAGAACTATCAGCATATTAAGATATTAATTATACATATAGCCAAGAGCTAGGTATAAGCGAGTAGAGAGTGCGCGCTAAACCGCCACATAGACGAGAGCGCTTATTTGTTAATTTTAACTTGCTTTCTTGCAAATTGTTCGTCGGACGCAATTTTGTTAAAGAAAAAAATTGTTTCTTTTAATAAAAAATGTAATTTAGTATAAAATATCACATCTTATATTCCATATGCGAAAATTTTAAAATACCCTGTATATAAAATGTGACTATATGTTTTTTTTTCTCTTGTATAATCTTTGTTCTATACAGAAAAAATAATAGAAAGAAATAATTAAAAAATAATTAAAAAAATAACTTTGCATTATTTTAAAAAAAAAAATAAATTGCGATTACATTATACAATATTCTATATATAATTACAAGATTATCTGCCGGAGGGATTGGAAAATTTAGATTTTTTTTTAAGATGACGACGATACTTAAAGATGATACAATATGATGCACAACAATGAATCTGGATTATGCTATCTGCCGGAGGGATTGGAAAATTTATATTTTTTTTAGAGATGACGATGATACCTAGAAATAATATATTAGTATATACAGCCTTGGCCAAAAATATTGGCCATAATTAATGAGGCACCTCATTAATTATTATTTAATGTTTTAGCTAAAAAATTGATTTATAATATAATATTTACTGTGATGATTATCTTTTGTTTTAAGAATTTCTTGAACTTATATATAATATCGATAATTGATGGAAAACAATATAGGTAAAAGAATTCCAGATAAATAAAAAATATAAAGATGCATAATACTTTTGGCCAAGGCTGTATGTATAATATATATGATAAGCAATTCTTTTTTAATTCCTTAAACTTTATTTTTTTATTATAAAGAAAACAATGGAAAAATTATTCTTTTGAATATTTTTCCATTCTTCTTATTATTTTTTGTGTATATATGACAGAAATCGTACAGGAAAAAAAGAACATACATAAACCTATATATACATACATATATATATATATATATATATATGTATATATATAAAATAATTTATAATAGTTGATATTTAACAATTTTATGATACTTAACTTTCTTAACTTTGTGTTTATTTGGTGAAGGTTGTATTAATGCCGATGATCTTGATAACAATATATTGTAGTTGTTTGTGGGTTCAAAATAATTTTCTGACCATAAAATGATTTCTTCGGATGTTTCTGATAACGTAGCTGAGTCACGTTTCCAATGATTGTCCCTACAAACACGTCAGTAAAAATTTTTTATTCCCATCACTTCTGGAGTCGATCGACTGCGTCACTGCATTTATAATGTACTAATTATCGTTCTCACGAAGTTAAAATGTCTTTCTTCGGTTTATAACGAATTGACAGTATTGCTTGATTCCTTGCAAGAATTAGTTACCTCTGTTTGCATAATATTATAAAAAAAATATATATATATATATATATATAATGTTGAATTTACGTATTAGTGATTATATCTAAAGTATGTTATAAATAATAATAGATTTTTATCTTAATTTAATATTTTAAATAAAAATACAAAGAATTATTAAAATTTGTTAGAAAGGAGGCAGAAATAATTTAGAAATCTTCTATCTCTTTATACTATATACAAGATGAAAGACTAGATAATCTAAGGAGAGATAAAAGATTTGTAAATTTCTTGCGAAGATATGATTCGCAAATTTTGTCTTCAATTTACCATACAAATCCCCTTCCTAACAAATTTTACTAATTTTTTATATTGTATTTTTATATCTTTTATATTTAACTAATAAAACAATATCATTTAGCAAAATTTTTCTTTTATATTATCGATATCCTTGACAACTTAGATAACAACTCGTTAACAAATTAGCACAAATTAGCTCGTTATCTATCTCAGCGAGTATTTACTGTTGTTGTTAGAGGATACCTGTTAAAGAAAAACTGGATATTGACTTATAAATATAAAAGTCAAGAGAGACTTGCTAACGTATCATTTTTTTAGGAATCATGTTATCGGATCTTACCGAAGTACCATTCATAAAAATCGGTGACTTCGTGCTCGAGTTCGAGCTGGGTCCTCCTAGTCCGGAATTGCAAGAAGTAGCCAGGAAGGAATTGAGAGAGACTCCCGAGATACAAAAACAGTCAATGGCACGTCTGCGAGAACTACTAAAAGGTAGCGTGTTAAATGTAAAAAAATCGATGATTTAACATAAATTATGAAACATGAAATAAAAAATATAAAATAAGATATAAATTATTATAAATGTCAATAAGCGCACGTCAATGCTATTATTCTCCATCTTTGAAATGCTTAATTGTACAATATCTCTCAGAGACGACTAAGAAATGTCTCTCGGAATCTTTTTTTCGAACATTTTCAACAAACCATTTAAAATCCTTTTTATTTGACAGCCGAGAAGGATCTGAAATGCCCGTTGGACAATGATGCCTGGTTGATCAGGTTTCTGAGGCCGTGCAAGTACTATCCTGAATCATCGCTCAATCTCATCAAGAATTATTACAACTTCAAGGTGAAGCACTCGTCTGTGTATGCCAACTTAAAGCCAAGCAAAGAGAGAAATATCTTCGAGCAGAACATTCTGACCGTGCTGCCTAATCGCGACCAATGCGGCCGACGTGTATTGATAATCGAGCTCGGCAAGAAGTGGAAGCACAACAAGTGTAGTCTCGACGAGGTCTACAAAGGATGCGTGCTGTATTTGGAGGCGGCCATGCTGGAGCCGAGCACGCAGATCGCTGGCGCGATCGTCATCTTTGATATGGATGGTCTCACCCTTCAGCAAACCTGGCAGTTTACTCCGCCGTTTGCCAAAAGGATAGTTGATCTGCTTCAGGAGGCGATGCCTGTGAGGATCAAGAATATACACATCGTGAACCAGCCATATGTATTCAACATGGTATTTGCTCTCTTCAAACCGTTCTTGAAAGAGAAATTGAAGAACAGGGTGAGTATACTCTGAATCCCAGTAAGCAAAATATTAGCAGTATATTAACAGATTTTAGTAAGATATTGTAGCAAATTAACATCGACATAATTTGCATGGAAAAAACGATTTTGCTAATTTAATTGAGTACTAAAGTATCTAAAAATTTAGCTAGATACAGATCTGAAAATAATTGTATTAGACCATCAGAATAATTATGTAAGATGCTCAAGCTGGTTGCTAGAAAGTCAAAACTTTTTGCATATTTGAGCATCCTACGTAATTGATTCATATTTTGATAGTTCAACAAAATTATTTTTAGATCTGTGATCTAGCTGAATTTTTAGATACTTCAGTAAATCCTTTCCGTGTGATAGTAGATTATCAGTAAAAACCGAATAGAACATAAAGACAACAGAAAACAACACAAAGCCAAAAATCAAAATATAAAACGTCTTTGAAACATCTTTAATGTCCATTTCTACCAACGTAGATTAACTTTAATTTCGATTTAACTTACTCTTCATCTTTTTCTAGTTCTAAGAATTAGAAGAGAGAATTAAAATTAATCTATGTTAGTAGAAACAGGCATAAAACGTTTTTTAGACATCTCTCACAAATATGGTATCTTTTAGTATCTTTAAGATTTTGGACTTTGTGTTGTCTGGGAAGCCATTATTTCATAACCATTTAATCTTCTGTGAAAGGAAAAAATCAACGTAGCGAACTATATCTCATATCCCATACTATACTTCATCATACGTATATTAATTTAGTACGATAATTCTGATTGTTATAACATCAATCCCTTAAGATATAAAAATAAAACAAAATAATAAAAAGAGACTAAACTTTTAACCTTCAAAACAAAAAATAATACTATTTTTTTTACGAACTAAATTTATAAGTCTTCTAGCAACAACTTTTTTGAAAAAGATCTTAAAAAGTTATAGGAATTTATATCTTGCTATGTCACACCTCACCTAATTCATCAAAGGTTAAATAAAATATATCATATTTAAATGGTTACAAAATGACAGATTTTATTTCTGTAATTAATCTAAACTATTACATTAGCAGATTCTGTTATTTCTATTAACATTCTGCCGATAAAATTCGTAACAGAACGTTTTGCAAAATCTTTGGTTAAATATGAGTTTTTCTTCAAAAGGAAGATTTATCTTTCCAAATATCGAACATTCACGATTTGGTAATTCGGTTTTTATTATATCTTTCTTCATTTTTCTCTTCCGTCAGATAATCTTTCACGGCACCGACCGCAAATCATTGCATCAATATATGTCGCCGAAATGTCTACCATCGCAATACGGTGGTACGCTGGAAATGAAAACGATAGACGGACCCGAATGGTACTCATTGCTGATACAAGTAGACAAGGAATACGAAGGTATGTCCAAAGGATAATTGCATTTTGTAATGATAACTAGATAATGAAATTGAAATAAAATTCACAAGCTATTTGATACGAAATCAATAAAACTTTTCAATAAGAAAAATTTTTTTCTGTTACAGCTATCAATTCGTATGGCTATAAAAAGAAATAGTTCAATAATAGTCTCAATTGCAATAAAAGGTATTTGGATTAAATGCGGAAAAACAATTATAAAGCGACATTTCCAAATAGAAATATTGGGTTTAGCATTAATTATAATGATTGTGAACTATTCTCGTTCACTCTTTAAAACATCCTTAACGAAATCTTGCTCACTTAGTAAATTTATTTACAACATATTATTTCACAGTTTTTGATTCTCATTTTTTGTTTCAATTATTTAATAAGATTGTATTATATAAAATAATGCTACAAAAAAGATGCAATATTGAAAGTAATCATTGATAACGTAATGACATCGCATCATTTCCGTACTTTTTTTTTTTAATTTGATACGGAAAAAATTGCACTGGTATGAATTACATATCAATGATTTTATTTAAGATCTGACTTTTTATCATAATCTTTTAGCGAATTCGATTAGACATACTAGTTCGTACTCAGCGCACATTAAAATCGTTGTGCAGAAATCGATATAAATGTATGTTTAATATAAATATAGAAATAAAAAAAACCGCAAAAAATATTCTCAATACTTTAAATTATTGTACTATTTATTAAAATATATTGGGCATTTTATCATGTGAGATACTTTTATTTTACTTTTACATTCATTTTTACAGATTACATCAGTACAACGGCTTTAATGTGAACTGAATGGATTCAATCGAATTCGCTATTATTCTCTCTCTGTAATCATGATAAAAGTATTATACATTCCGCGTTTCTTGCAATGATCAATAAATCATGTATTATTTTATTAAATATGTATGCGTATATATACACACACACACACACACACGTAAATGTATGTAATTTGCTATTTATTTAAAATTTTAAAATTATATACAACTTATGTACTTAAATAAATATGTGTGTGGTATGTAATTTCGATAAAATTAAATTTGTGCATAATAAAAGATTGTTACTATTGATATATATTCAATAAATTATAGATACATAAAATCATACATATCTAGCATGCGTGCGTATTCTTTCTTTCTTTCTCTTTATTTTTTAATGCTTTTATCATATTATTGAAATAACATATTGATTCTCTAATCCCTATATAATTTTGTATTTATTTAATATTAAAAATTGAATAAATAAGAAACTTTTAGAAAAAAAGATTCTGTAAATAATTTTTTTATAAGTTACAGTTTTAGCAACGTTCATTTCATCAGTGCCGTCGATAAATATTGTCGATATATTATAATCAATTAATCTTAGAAGAGCTAATAAGAGCAATGCCGCAGTTAACAGAGCGTAATCAATTAATGTAATTTATTATCTATGAAATATATATTCTTGTCAACGTTCGATGTTCGATGTTCACGTTTGAACATCAAACGTTGACAAGAATGTACTTTCATACACTGAGGATGGCTTAAAGGAAAGCCGAAACGTCTGTAAATATAAATAATAAATTACATTAATTGATTAGGCTCTGTTAACTGCGACATTGCTCTTATTAGCCCTTCTAAAATTAATTGATTATTATTGATATTTCAAGAGCTCATTAATAAATAGCTTATACTTATTAATATTATCGATATATTATATCTTTAAATAATATCTTTAAATAAACAAAACCTGTTTATAATAGATGATTTTCTATGTATGATTTGGTAAGACATCCTTTTCGCACGGTTGCAAATTTCAAACCGACATCCCAGCAAATGAAAATGGATTGAAATAGACAGAAATGGACTTGTTTCAAATTTGTTCGTGTCAAATCTAGATTCTGATCTTTTGAATCCATTTCTATCCAATTAAAGTTTCCGAATTTTTTAAAATCCATTTTAACCCATATGAAGGGATAAAAACAAAACGATTCTTATTCTTTTCAATTCAAAAAAAATATGCAGACCATTAATTCATTTTAATTACGCGGGATTAAAATAAATGATTTCTATTTTTTAAATTAAAAAAAAAAGTTACTCCGGCCATACAATTCATTTTAACCTATGATATAGGATTGAAATGATGTAAATGCTATTTTTTCAATTTATATTTTGTTCAAATGAATTAAAATGAATTAAAATTTTCAATTCATTTCAATCCATTTTCATTTGCTGGGATGATATCACAAGTTGTATTTGCATCTTCCAGGTACAGGACGCCAATAATTTCAACACTTTTTTTATTGTAACTTCATGCGTATGGTTGATAACCGTAATGATTGATGATGATAATGCATTGTCCAGGTAAGGACTGCAGGATTCTGCAGCTATCATATCTTATCTTTATCAGTTTTGTATCCATAATGCTGCTCAGCTAAAACAAAATACAGATTTTATCGATATGATTCAAATCGTGAGTTAAACGTTTATATATGATTACCTTCCAAGAGGGGTTCACATAAAAGTATATTTTGCCATAACATCACGCCGTATTCTCCTTTGGGCATTTCCAACTCGCCCCCATGCCTTTTAAGCAATGCTCTTTTATCAATGAAAGTCATTAAAGACTCCCAATTTGTTCCGTGAAAGTGTATTCGTTTACGAATCTTCTCCTGCGATACACAACGCATGAATGAAGATTTTATGAAAAATTCTATAATTCGTTAGAAATTTATTGTCATCATGCAATAAGGGTAAATTATAAAACCGTTAACCGTAAAATAAAAGTATACCTCGATAAACGGTTTGAATATTGCGAATGCCATGTTGAAGATAAAGGACTGATTTACAACGTGGATACTTTTGAGACGAACGGGCAAACACTTCTGTACAAAATCTACCAGCATTTTGGCAAAAGACGGTGTAATATACGTCAGATGGCTAAGAGACAAACCTTCAACGTCTAAAATGATTTGCGTACCCGCAATCTAAAAAACAAAATAAAATTTCACAATTAAACGCACAATCTCGCACATTTACTCGCGTAGCACTCTAGAGATCCCCACAAACGTCTCACTAAAAATTTAAGACTAATTTTAGAGTGCATACCTATTTATCTAATAAATTTATATCTTAATGATCTTTCTTGGTCTAGAATTAAAAAAAAAATCAATTTTTTTTTTTTCATAAATTGATACATTAAAGTGTATAAAGAATAGTGTAGAATAAGGTCTCAAAAAGTTGTTGTCAGATTCTGACCATAGAAAAAATTATTTATGATCAAAATAAACGATGCACAAAGCGCGTTTAAGTCTAAATTGGAGCCGTGAGATATTAATACGTGAAAGAAGACGAACTGAAAAATCCCAATACTACGAAGAAGGATGTTTGTGATGGCCCAGGAATAACTGATCGAAGAAAGAAACTGAATTTTTTTATATTGCTTTAAATATGTTATCTTTCAACTTATCAAACTTTAAATGTGTTTTTCTCGAAACAATGTTGTTGAAGTCGCCATTGTACAAAACTCCCACACTAATAATCTCATTAACTTGAAATTTGATATGCATGAAATTAAGTATCGTTACTGTGTAAACTAAGGATTTTATAATAGCTTAAATAGTTTTTCAATTTAACGAAAAAGCACAGAAATTTCAGCGAAAAAATAACTGTTTTCTTTGCAACGCCGTCATTTAAAGTAAGTAAAAAATTATTATTTTTTATTTTCTTTACTACTTTATTTTCTACTTCATGCAGTTAAGAACCCATTACTAATTGTAAAAAATTTTGATTTTCTGTTCTCTATTGGACAACAAATTCTTTACAACGGCGGAGATCCCGGAAATTTTGGCACCACCCTACATGTCGCCTATATTATATATAATATTTAAGCGATAAATACGTAAAATTTATGTTAAAATGTCAATAAAAAAGATTTCAAATTATTACACACTTGATTTCATCGTTTATCTACAAATCACTTTTGAAAAACATTCAATTTTACATCCTCTAGACAGAGAAGAGCCCTTAAAGCAATTGAAGAAATATTTTTTGGCGACAAACCTGAGTTCTGTATTCCATCATCGCCACAAATAAGGTCAATAATAATCCTTTGAAAAAGTCATTGATTGGCACCTCCTTCGGTTTCCAACGTTTTCCACCCTCCACTATCATTACTCTGCATCCCTCTTTAGTACGAAGCGGCAAAGGATATATTAAACCGGCACAAAGAGCAATTTTCTGTTTGCTGGCCAAAAAATCGATATATATGTTTGAATAGTGTTCACGGAATTGATAGTATCGTTTCATCTGTTGAATTAAATATTTTTTATTATTGTCAAATGCATTAAATGCAGAAGAAATGCATTCTAAAACTAATCGTTTTTTTATTTTTTTTTAGCCTCAGCCAATTTGATTCTTCTTTTGTTGAGGGGATTCGTTATTTAGTGCATCTTCTCAATTTTTAACACTAAATATTATCATAAGAGAAAACTTTATTTTTTAATATAATTTAATTTAAATATACTAACTAAATCTTGTTGTAATCAATTGCAGATGATTTTATCTTGTGCCTTTTTCTTGTTTAATTCTTTTCTTATATTTAGTAGCTAATAATACAAAAACTTAATAATAAAAAAATTCAATATTCAGGAAAAGAAACTAACATCTGAATATTATAATAAATTGAGAATCTGCATAAAATCGATGATTTTAGGTAATCTCTATAGAGTAACGTCTCGATAGGAAATATGTCCCATTATAAATATAAAAAAAACGACAATTCTTTCAAATAATTTGTCTATGCAGCCGAGTAAGTGCCAGTGTGTGTTCTGCCAGGTCTATAGACAAATCATACGTCAAGATTTTTCCAGATAAAAAATTTTTCACATAAAAAAGTATATAAATATATATAAATATATATAATTATTTACAAAATATGTCCATATCCTATTTTTCTTTTTTTTTTTAAATACAACTAGGTAAAAAATTTTTCATATAAGAATATATTTAAATATATATAAACATGTACAATTATATACAAAATATATCTATACATGTTTATATATTCTTCTTTCTTTTGTAAAATTATTAGTTGACACAAGAAAAATAATAACAATAATAAAAAAACATAATTAAAAAATAATTAAAAGGATAATTTTTGTTTCTTTTACAAAAAGTTAAATTAAAAAAATAAGATAAAATTGCTCATATATAATTATATATAATGATCTATATATAATTATATAAAAGCAATTTTTTCTTATTTCTTTAAATTTGACTTTTGTAAAAGAAACAATGCAAAAATTATTCTTTTAATTATTTTTTACGTTTTCTCATTATTATTATTATTTTTCTTGTATCAAACAATAATTTTAAGAAAGAAAAGAAAGAAGAATATATAACATATGTGGATATATTTTGTATATAATTATACATGTTTACATATGTTTATATATATTATTATATAAAAAATTTTTTATCAAGTATTACTACTATTACGCTCTTTTATTTTTAATAAATTAAAAAACTATCTGTTAATTAGTCCATTGGCAATTGCCATCAAGAATGTAGTAAAGAGAAGGCACAGAGAACGGAGAAAAGGAGGACCACTCCAGGTGTCATCTTCTTTTATTATGCATATATATATATATATATATATATATATATATATATATATATATATATATATATATATATATGTATAGTCTGCATAAACAGCATAAGTTGGTATTTATGTCCGTTCTTTTTCTATTCAAGACTTAAGGGGATGCTGGACAGACGGCCGAACTTGAACGATGTCGATAATACAGACATGTCTAATTCTAAAAATGAAATGACAAGGACAACACGCTTTGTATTGCTCTACTATACCGTTATCGCACATTCGCACAAATTTTTCCTTTGCACTAATCTTTTATACTAAAGCTCTTAGCTAATTTCTAAAAGCATAGTATTATTCCCTGAAATAATCACTGCAACGCATCAAGCTTGTTTTATGTTTACAATACACACAACTTTTATATAAAGAAATATTGTTACGAGTCAACGCCAAAAGTTGATAATAAAACTGTAATTTTTTTTTTTTCGTTTTCCGTATAAAGTTGCATACTGCGTTGTATGTTATTGTCTATACTATAATTGTGGAAAAGGATTTATAATTCTATGCAATCAATAAAAAGATGAGTGCATACAAAAAATAATCGTATTTGGTAAAACAGACAACTTCAGGATCCCCTTAAGTCAGTTCTTATTTCAAGACCTAGTCTTAAGTACGGTCTTAAAATGCTAACATGATTTTCTGGTTAACTTATCAAACATCTTAAGACTTAAGATGATCCTGAAATAAGAATCGACTATGAATGCCGACCTTAGTGTCATCCTATGTATCACTTTTATCGTCCTATAGGGTCAAAATTAAAGAGACTGTATTGTAATGCTTAAAGTAAAAATAATTCGCAAAGATATTACGAAATATGACTTACGAGCGAAAAAGCACTTTTTCCATACCATTTGCATGGTCGCAAAAATATTATAAGGAAGTCATCCACAGTTGGCACGTGCAGATTAGGTTCCTCTAAGAAAGAAAAAGAATAAAGTTTAATTTAATAATAAAATTGAATTCCAATCTGTGTTCTTGAGTGTGTACAAAATATTTTGCGTATAATTTATGCAATCATGGATTATGGAAAAGCTGATTGAGGATAAAGATAACTGTAATGGCACATATAATAATTTATGATATAAAAACAATATATTCATATTTTTATTTTATAATATAAATGGAGAACAAGGCCATCCTGGCCAATGATCTATACATACTTTTGATGTTTTAAAAAAATATATTAAATGCTGTACTTGAAGAAAATTTGTTTTATATGTAAATGAATTAAAAGAATTTAATTCTTTAGACTTATATTCTAAATATAAAAGTACCTTTTTTTTATAATCCTTATTGTACAATACTAAAAACCACCTTATCCGTATAAACATGGGTATCTCGTGTCTGACTTTTTCACTTATTTAAGGAAATACAGACCAAACTCAAACAATCGATAATGAATGAATGAATGAATTTATTTTTCTTTGGCATACATAATAACCAAAAAGGGAACTTGGTTTACAATAATTAAATTTAATCTCACACATCTATCTATACTTCCCGCTTACAAAAATTTTTCCTAGCACATTCATTCTTCCATCCTCTTATCTATCCTTATTGTCTTCCTTTCTACATTACTTCTTTCTATCTTTCTATCTTACCCTAACTCTCTCCTTATTATATTAGGGCTCTTTATCTTCTATTTCTATTCTCTTGTAATAGGCATTTTTATATCTCATACTTATCATTCTATATTATTTTCTTTGCCTCTAAACAATTTTCATTTTTTTTTCACTGTCATCTTGATTTATTCTTTCTTTCTTCTTTTTCTCTTGATCTTCAAATGTCTTTTCTTGTTACCTTTTTCTATCAATTTTTTTTGTCCCAGCCAAATATCACCGTTTTTTTACCTACATATCACTCTCCTAATGTTATTTTCTTTTTCAATCTTCCTTCTTCCTCTTGTATAAACTTTTCACTGTTTCCTTAGCTTTCCTTTTAGCCTCACTCTCATCTTTCGCTCCATATAACTTTCCGTTTTTTTATTCTCTCTCCTCTGTAATTTTTTTATCTTTTCCTCTTTTTTCACAATGCCATCCTAATTATTTCCATCCTTCTCTTCTTCTTGTTATGACTTTCATTTCCTTGTTCTCCAGCCTCTGTAATTTTTTAGTACTTTCTTCTTCTTCTCAGCAGTGTCCTCCTAATCTCCGCTCTTTTTTTCTTTTTTTCTTTTTTCTCTTAAACTTCATATCTTTCTTTTTTTGTCACCAATCGAACCTATTACCATTCACCTCCATACAGTTCTCTAGTTATTTTTATCTTCAATTTTTCGATTCCTCTTCTTGATATCCTCAATTTTTCAATTTATTTTCTTTCTTTCTTGCTATTTCCTTCGTTTTCTTTCTAATCTTCCTCTTATCTGTTATCTATTATCTAATTTTCCATTTCCTCATTCTCTATCCTGTGTAATTTTTACTCTTTCCTCTTCTTCCCGACTTCTGTCCCACCATACATGTTTTGTTTATTCCTTTGTCTTTATTTTTCCGCTTCTTCTTCTCTTTTTCAGCTGGTTTAAATTCTTCCCTTATTCTCTTCTTTCCTGTTCCTTTCCTATTTCCACAAATAATTACAAGTTGTCCGCGTCTATCCTGTTATCTATCCTACAATTTTGCTATTCTCACTTCTTTTCCTCTATAATTCTTTTCTCTTACTAATCTTAACTCTTTTATTTATTGCCTATGCTTCTCACACCTTTCTCCAGCTTCAACCGTCTCAACCATATTCTTTGACACTCCAGGATCCTTTTAATGCCTTTCTTCTCTTCCATATTCCTTATCTTTAGATGTACAGTTTTTTACCTCTATCCTTCCCTCTGATTGATTTCTTACCTTTCAATCCTGTCTTAACCTACGCTTGCCTACGCTTGCTACACCAGCCTACGCTTGCTACACCAGAATCCTCCCGAAGCACGTTTTTTCGACTTGCACCGAGGATAATATCTTCGCCATTTTCAAATATATTGATTTCAAATTTATTCTGAAACATCTTATAATAATGTACTATAAAGTAAAAAAAACTAGGACATATTAATTACATACATTATATTTCTTTAAAAAAAAATCGAGAAAAAGATCTATTTTTTACGTTCCTAGATGTATATAGCCTTTTAATTGTATACAGAAAATAAGATATATATATATATATATATATATATATATATATATATATATATACACACTAAATAAAGACAAAAAATAAAATTTCTTTATTCAGATAATTATCTAGATAATTTTATATAGATAACTGCAAATACTGTATATAAAATTTCGTGTATAATATATCTTCCATGATCACGAGGCATAACTTACAAAATAATTTACAAACAATAATTTACAAACAAGATCTTTAACCTTCCGCGAACCAGGTGGAAAAAATTAAATATTATTTTTGTTTTCTTATTTTAAAAAATTAAATTAATTTATTCCTTTTTTATTATTTTGTTTTATTTTTATACCTTAAGAGACAAGAATGTTATGACATCAAAATTTTGTCATAATAAATTGTCATAATAAATTAGTATTTTATAATAAAGTCTAACATGAAGTATGAGATACCTCACATGGTTCACCGAAGATTAAATATTTCTTTTCGTTTTTTAGACATTCACTACTGAATATGGAAAACTTGGAACTAATGACAATGCAGAATGTATAAATTTCTAAGAAATTTACTTCGTCATCTCATGATAAACACAAATTGTCAATAATGTCAATGTGATGACGCAAAAAAAATATTACACATCTAAAGTTTACTCAAAATAACGATATTCTTTTCAAAAATAATATATTGTTATATTATATTATTATATTAAACAGGTTTTTTAAGTATTGGTCAGTATTAAAAAAATTAATTCTCGAAAATTGATCATTATGAATTCAAAAAAATTCCTTTCCAGTAATTCAAAAAGAATTTCATAAAAGTATATTTTTTTACTTCTATGGAGTTAAATAGAAGTTGATCTAAAAGACATTATTTTTTTTAATAATAAAGAAATTGTTCTTCCACAAGCAATACACGATATCACAGATGAAATGGATAGGATTCTCGTAAGTAAAAAACCATATAGCATAAAATAAAAGATGCAGCATTATAAGGTTTCTCAACTGTATGCTTTGATGAAATAACGGTGAAAGTATGTTTTGAAAGAGAGCCTCCAAATTGGTTCCAAGATGAAAGTAAAAGTATTTTGTTGATACACACACGCGCGCGCGCGCGCGCGCGCGCACACACACACACACACACACACACACACACACACAAAATATAACTTTATTTTTGTATAAAAATTAGGAATTTATAATACTTCTGAAAGATATATTTTTGTGTGCTGGGATACTATCTAAAAGCTATTTTAATTTTATTGCGAATTCTTATAGATTATAAAAGATTTTCTTTAACGTCTGAAAAAAGCCTAAGATTTGTGATACAAAAACGAAATCTTTTGGAACATTTAGAAATGTTTTTAGATCAGAAAAAGGACATATTTTAGAATTCGAAAATTCAAAACAAATTATTTTTTATTTATACTATACTACGAGGAAACAAAATTCTACAAAAATTATGTTATATTTTTTTTTCAACTCTGCACATTTAAAATGAGATTAATGTCATACGTTCATATAAACTTCTTTTCATAGCATGATCTAAACAATCAACTCCTAAATTATTGAACAGCAGAACATCTTGTATAATAATTAATATTTCGATTAGTAATTGTCGAATGCCTCAGAAAAATTGTAAATTTTTATCAACAGCGAAATAATTTTTGATTCCGTGATTCTGTTAGAGATCATTATGATGCAAACGAGCAACTTTCACTCAATTTAAGTGAGCACGATTGAAGTCATGTGCCATATTTTTACTACTGTTAAATTAATTATTGCGATAGAATATAAACGGTAATTACATATAAAATTTTGTTCTTGTCTGGAAATATCGTTTGATCTATCATCCTCTAACGTTCTTCGGACAAAAAATTAATTGCTATTTTATGAGTTACGTAATAAAAAAAAGAGAATATTGTATCGATCGCTTTGTGGATTGCATGATTTTCTAAGATAATACGCACTAGTTTGTTTAATCGAGCAAATACATTTTGCTAGAATTGCGTCATGTTTAATTAGGGATTACGTAAAAAGAAAAATTTTCTTGTTCTACTAATCACGTCTTCTTGCGCAGATTAATTATACTAAGTTTCTCTTTAATTTTTACGAACACGAAGTCTAACGTAACTCGTTCTAATAATACATTTCTCTAATTAGACAAGAGCAATTTTCGTGAGTGTAACCAATATATTACTCGGAAATTTGAAAAAATATTTCAAAAGTAACAACACTTTGTCAAGAATATTGAATTTACTCTTGATAGATCATCATACGGAAGAATCGATTTAATTTATATGTGACTATATTTTCCCTTTTTACTGCTCGTCCCTCAAACAAGGACGAAATAAGCGATAATTACATTTTTGATACAATTAAGCTTTTGGTACCTGCAAGCAACTCTCTCAATTCCTTAAAACCTTGAGCGACAACTTCTGGTGTCTCCCGCAATTCTTCCTTGGCCTTCTGGATGAAGAAATCACCGACATCTTTCAGTTCAATGGAAAGTTGATGTTCGCCGAACATGAGCTTCGGAGCATACTTCAACCAGTGCTCGTATAATTCTTGTTTATTATGTATGACTTTCGAAAGTTTATCGTTTATGATCGCGGATGACGCCATTGTATTCCAGTTGGGTATCTGTCAGAAAATTATAGCAATTATATCGAATTATCTCGTCGTATGATAATTAAACAATCCGAAACATGATATTTTTTGTTAACATACGTGCTATGTTAATATTTTGCAAGTTTTGTAAAGATAGAAATAATTTTAATGAATGCGAGTGTACAACGAAAGTGAGTTAAGAGAGACTGAATCGCCACTTTTACACATTTTGTTTTCGGTCAGTCGAGAATCTAAATGATTATCTCCAAGATTTTCAAGCTGTGGAAGTAGATACGTGGTTGTGTACTAGCGTATGTGTATATATATTTTATGTGTAGACCAACACAAAAAACAAAATACAACGTTGAGCACATTTGTGCTGAAATTATGTATTGCAAAACGTTTGCAACGAAATAACGTTCGATAAATATTCAAATTTTTCTTTTCTTTTCGATAAAGCTACTTGATTCAGAAAAATAAAGGTCTTTTATGATTTCAAAAAAAAAATCAATACAGATCAATATACAGATTCAAAAATACAGAAATTTATATTGAGTTAATGTTTGAGATAATAAATGGATTTAACATGCATATTACAATTATCTAATCTACTTTCTTAAGCATTTGAAGAAACTAATATATTAATATATTATATAATACATATATTTAATTCTTTTTCAATAATGATTTAATTTTCCGAAGTTTCTAAGAATTTACGACCTTTTCATTTATAATGTAAAGTTTAATTTTATTTTTTTAAGCAATAATTTTCCAAATACTACACTATGTTCAACTCTTCTAGTAATATTACATATCAAAAATGAATTATTAAAATTATGGACACTTAGGATTCATCCTCTTATCAAAAATACTTCCGAATCAGAGATATAACAGCCATCCTACAACTATTACATAGCTTATAACCTGTTATAGTTTATTCATTTCAGCAATTTAATTTTAGTTCACTGCTATGTTACAGTGCAGTGAGAATATCAAATTGCTTATTTTGCATATCGCTCTTATCATTGCTATGATATAAATTTGCAAGATATTATGTCTTGTATGTTTATTTTGACATTTAATTTTCTTGAATGATTCAAAAAACTACATGCTCTTGCACATGTTAATTAGCAAATGCAATTGTTTTACAAAATATATTTCCAGAGAGATATCTTTGTCCATTATTTTGTTTTGTTGTTAATAAACTAGGCGTTAATTTTGATAATTTCGTTATTTACTGCGCAGAAATTTATGTGGAAGAAATAAAAGGAATAAGAGTAATTTATAATCCCGTTATATGTTTTTATATTATATTATATTATATTATATTTATATTATATTAATGTTGTAATTTCAGTTTTTCTTAATCATTAATATTAATGAAATCATTATGAGTTGAATCGATTTGTCAATATAGTAAGAAAACTTACATAAAATGATGATATAAAGAGTGATTATATAATTAAAAAAGATTAATGATTATTTTATGATAAATAAATATAAAGAAATAATAAAGGATAAAATATAGCAAAATGCGTGCGCACATACATACATACATACATATATACGTATATCGTTCTTATTTTCTAATAAATTTTGTAAATATTTATATAATTTTATAAGTTACTGTTTTATTTTACGTCTTATTTCTAAGCTTTATTTCTAAATTTTTTATGACTAATTATTTTATTCATGAGTGTATCTGTATATCCTACCGCTATGGAATACGACAAAAATACAAAGACTTTTTGAAACTTATTTCATTATAAAACATAAATACTTTATATTTTTATTTTTTTTTATAGTTGTAGATAATATAAAGTTTTTATTAGTATAGTTTATTTATCTTAAACATACTAAATAATACTTGATAAATTAATAAAGCCACCATGACACTTTTGGAAAATCTTTTTTTTTTTTGCTTATATCACTAGGTTTTATTATAAAAATATCATAAAAGTTTTTACAATAAAATTAAAATGTATTATAGTGTATTATAGTATTTCAACTGATTGAATGAAGCGCGCTATCAAACTATTGAACTCGCGCCCATAGGTAGTTTCGGACGGCCTCGTTTTCTTATTGCTTCGCGTAGTACACGGACCTATTTTCTACCGAAAAATAGGTTTGACTAGTAAAGTATAGATACATAAAATAAAAGCTTCAACGCTAGCGTGTGGACACTTACACCAAAATCATCTGCAAGTGGCAAAACAGTACTGGATATACCCACAAATTTTGCTATTTGTCAGTATAACGATGGATATAAGAGATGCAAATTATGCAAGTATTAGATCCTACTTGCTATAATTTCTGTGAAAAATAGGATGCACGACATATTGACTTTGCCGAGCGCAGTATCTCGGAGCAGGCAAAAAGGAGACCAAAAGATCAATACTCAAGTCATCAAGAAAAGAACTGATGACATCAATGTACTCGAGGAAGAACAGCTTTGGCTTGGGGCATTGTAGATTGAAGGTAAATTAAAGTCATTCTGATCTTATAATCAAAAAATCATATCGATCTTATAATGAAAAAAACTTTATACGCGTTTTTCTCGAAACACACTTTTTTGCGTGCAAGATTACTTTTAGTTTTTTCAACCGATTGACTTGAAATTTTAACAAGATCTTCTTTTGTACATTCTTTAGGAAACTACATAAGATTTTTCCAAAATATTGAAAAGTTTTTTGCAATTGACATTTATTTAAGATAATTTTAGGTAAAAAGACTTTTTTCAAATAGCTGCCATTTTACGAAAAATCAATATTTTCAAAAACTCCTACGTAGTTCTTAGTCTAACGTGTGTAAATAATGTAGATTTTTTTTTTCTAATATGAAATGTTGTGTAAAAAGAAAATTCAGTTATGCTACTGACCAATCCTTTTTGCTTATTTATTTATTTTATCAATCTATTCAAGTCATTGATCAATATATCGCGATTATTGTTTTTTTCCGCTATTTACTGCATATACTAGTAAAAGCATATATTATTATTTTATAAGCGGAACTGTTTATATCCAGAGAGAGTATGCAGAATTTATCGATTAGTGCAAAAGTTCGTACCCGATTTATCATCAAAACTCAAACAATAATTTGGCTTAAAAATTTTTTTTATTAATCAATGATGTAATCGCTATCATTTTTTTACAATCTTTTCTCATTGTTTTGATAGCATATAGATGCCTCGATTATAAAACGGTTTTGCGTTGAAGAAGGAAGAAAGATGGTTTTTGACTTCCAAAGATTTGAATTTTTTTCCATTCAAATCGTTTTGCAATTATCGAAACACGTGATAGTCTGATAATGCGGATCAGGAAAATACGGTGAGTGTGATGTAATCCCATTTCAGTTTCTTTAGTTTGCGCGAAGTTTGTTTTGCAGTGTACGATTCGCGTTGTCACGGTGAAAAACGATTTCCTTACGATTAACTAGAATTGGACGTTTCCTGGATTGCTACTTTTAAATTGTCTAATTGTTGACAGTACTTGTCAAAATTGATCTATTAATCGGGGAGCAGCTCATAAATTATTCCTTTGCAATCTCTAGATAGAAAGGCACTAAATAGAAAGCATCATTTTTTTAGGATGCAAATTGATCACGGATCTTTTTTCATTGTATAGTTACATAGCGTTAGTTTCGATTTATTGTAGAAAAAAAGATTTTTATAGCCCTTATAATAGTTTCTCTTATTATTTCCACTATTAGATGACAAGAAGTTTATTATTTATGGAATAATTTATTTATATAATACATATATATATATATATATATATATATATATATATATATATATATATAAAATGACATTAATATACAATATACAATAGCCATTTATTATAACATTTTTTTATTTTTATTTATTTTATTTTCGAGCATTTGAACATTTTTAAGATATATTTTGGCATTTAATTATACATACTTCCTCATTCTTTTTAAACTTAGGCGTATTATCACATGAATATGGACATTTGAATGTTTGTTCGTTGTTTAACATTTTATTCAGTTATACACTTTTCCAGTTACGCAAAATTAAGTAATAGCATGTTATTTTGCTGCTTCTTTTCCGAGATTATCAAAGCAGTTATTTGAATCGATTGTAGCTCTGTTGTTAATCTATAGTTTATGTTACATGTATTATAGATTTTTAATACTAACAACAGCCTGTATGCGGAAAAAATTACGTATACATATACGTTGTATACATTGTATACATCCTGCAATATTTTCTGCAATATTTTATTTTTCTTTTTTTGTAAATATGTAACTAAATACTGTTTTTTTTTTTTAAATAAAACCAATTTTTTAAATATTTGTAGGAAAGCTATAGTCCAGCTTACTATTTCTGTTCCTCTTTCAATTATGCAATATTGCCACATTTTTATAATTAATATCCTAAGTATTTTATAACTTCTAGAATCAATTGAACAATATTTTAAGACGAATGTAATTGTTAAGTTTTTGATTTAATTAAATATTGATTATTAACAAAGTTATTATATAAAAATGGGAACTACACTACCTTCTCCTTTATTGCATACCTATAGGCATTCAATTCTCTAAACCTTTATTATTATTCTTATTACTGTAAATGTATTAATAAATTTTGCTTTTTAATATCATAGTTAATATAGTTAATAATATGAGATAATAAAAACGACTATATAATATTAATTATATTTTAAAAAAATATACTTATTGTTAATAATTAGCAGTGCATATCTGTTTAAATTTGTTACCAAAATGTTAAATGCGTAGTTAAACATATTTTTCTATAACAAATAATATATACTTTAGTAATAATTTTTAATACTTTTTTATACTTTTTAAGAGGCACCTCACTCATTATATCAAGCAGATAAAAAATGTAGAGAAATATAAAAATTGCAAATGATGATAATAAATAGATCTTAAATTTTATGTTAACACATGTGTTCTCGATATATTTATTATTTAACAAATACATACAATAGAAACGACTGGAAAAAATTTGATTGCATAAATTGAAAATCTGGTAGATTTAATCAATATGTGCTTATTGGAAAATAAACAAATCAAAACTTTTTTAAAAATTATCAAATTTAGATTCAATCGAAAATATTACAAAGTCCTTATAGTTAAGTCTCAAACTATAGATATATAAACTATCGAGTCCAATCATGATAACCAGAAATTCTGTTCAATCTTATCAAAATTCTACCATGTTATTGATATAATTTTTTCAATAAATAAAGTGCAAAATGTAAACAAATGCAAATACTCACCAGAATTATCTTAACAATCTCGTAGAAATCTCGAAAATCGAACAGTCCTCGGAGTTGCACACTCTTATTTTCTAAATAATTTTCACGTCTTACAGACCTATGTATCTTTCATCACTGAGATTTCGATTCACTTATATCGAGAAATTATTATAATTATTAAAACAGGTATGAGAGCTGATGACCGCAGAGTAACCGTCGATTCACCGGTCTTATCTTTGTCTCTCGCAATTGTTCGCGTGAGTCGTGGAAGTCAGAGAAAAGGAAAGATCTCTTGAAGACTGAATCAGTGCCGTGGTATATGAATTGCCGTTGGGAACTGCGTTGAAATAATCCAGCCAGAATTGTTCGAAAGTCACAAGCCTTCCCCACCTTTACCACGTTGTAGAACGTGCAATTATTCATGCATATTATTCATGCAGAATGATATTCAGGTTCTAAGGTAATCGCGTTTATATTTTCTGATAAAAAAAAAATTTGTCTGATATCTCATAATATTTTTAATTTTTTATTTTTAAATTTATAAAGATTCTTGAAAAATATTTAAAAATAAAAATAAAAATTCTAAAAATGAATTTATAAAGATTTCCGAAAATAATATTAAACTTTTGAAGATTTCATGAGTTTCCTTCAGAAATTATAGAATGAAAAATCTTAGAATATTTCAGAATTCATGTATCACACTTTAACTTCAAAAGTTACTACAGCTATAAAAGCTACACTACTAAAAAAATTACGGAAAGAGGTAAAATTTGATAGAAAATTATTGACTAATCAAATAATATTAAAAATTCTTAATAATCAAATGTTATTTTTGTCATTTTTGTTTTACAACTTTTAAAAAAATTATCTTTTTTGAAAGTTAAATGATAACCCTTTTTTATAAAAATTTTTTTTTATAAAAATTGTTTTCTTTAATTGTGATGATTTTTTATAAAATTAAGTTAATTCACTTTTGATGATCAAGATAGGATAATATTTATCTAACATCCGTGGTATCTCGAAATTTATATTTATCACTTTAAAAGTAAGGTGCGATACAGGGTGGAGCACCTAACTTGCACACTTCAAAAAATTTGTAAATTATATGTTGTACAAAAAATTATTATATACAAAAGTTGCATGACTTTGAGAAAATCATTGTGTATACGCGTGCGCGCGCGCGTGTGTGTGTGTGTGTGTGTGTGTGTGTGTGTAAATTATATAGTATATACATTTTTTGTTAAGTGGAACCGTTTTGGAGATTATAAGGTCAACTTCATTTTTTTAAATAAAAGTTATATTTTTTGTGTTATAGTTAGAAAGTATATTTAATGAAATTTGACGTACGAATGTTACGATATTCAAGAAAACAAAAAGTAATAAATAATTGAAAATTTATTATTTTAAATAAATATAATAAAATGAATAAGCCTGCGGCAAATGGTTAATCAATAATAACTAATTTTAGCTTATTATTAATACTACAATTGTCATTTTCTTAAATTAGCTTAAATTGACGGCATTAAAATTACCAATTTCTCAAAAAATTGATGAAGTTTATGCAACATGCATCAAGATAACTGATTTTGTTGATATTTTAATTTATGAAAAAATCTAAAAATTTTTTAAAATTTATAAAGAACCCCGCACGATTCTTATGAGAAAAACATTTTTAGTTTATTTGTTTGAATTTGTGATGTTGTAATTCTTGCATCTCTGATAAAAAATCTCAATAAGCAAAAAACTTGAATGGCTAGTTTCTGAAGGGCATTTAAAAATCATTTTCATGAGATTCGTTCGTACATTTGCATACTTGAATTAGCACTTGTGTACATGGGATGTTTCAAAACTGTGACAATAAATATTTTAATGAAAGGTCCTTGTAACATTTTTAACCAAATATTTTAAAATATCGAGACTATAATGGTTTTCAAATGAGAAGAATGTAAAGACTACGAATGACAATAATTTCGCGAGTTCTCAGGGATGACAAGATGGTCAGTGATAAGATGCTTTCATAAACATTGATAGTAATGAAATTATTGTACACATATGCAATAATTTTATTAAGAAACTATTTCTGTTTATCCGTAATAAATTTATTATAAAAATAATTTATACTCAATAGTTTAATATTATGATATATTGACATACGTCAGTATGTACATGCTATCAAAATGTTATTAGCATTTATTAGAGTTTTCATGTGATAAGTCTTCGTGTAGAGATAAGCGAATACAAACATTATCAATACTAACAATTGGATATGTCATTAATATAAAACATGCACATATTGATTATTTCAATTACGATGTGCATTAAAACATCTACATTTTTTCTTAAAAATTGTGATAAAAACCTCAGACGTTCAGAAAAGCAGAATTAACATGAAATAAATAAAAACGAGAATACTTCTTTGAAATTCACGAAATTCAAACACATTTTTTTCATAAATTCTTTTAAATTTATTTTAAAAGAATTTATTCGATATTTTAAAATATTTGTTTTAAAATGTTACAAGGACCTTTCATTAAAATATTTATTTTTATATATGTTAAATATATCTTTAGATATGTTTTATATATGTCATTTTTATATTTATATTTTTACATATATTTTTGACAGATTTTCCATCTTGTATATATTCTTCTTAGCTCTTCTCTTTATGCCACAATTCATAATTTCGGATAAATGACTTTTTAAACACTCAACTCTTATGATAAATTCAACAAAATATCTGTTAAAAGATAAACAGAGTTAACGTGAGTTATGAATCAATTATATTTTTTTCATTCAAAAACAATAAATTAATAGCATATTAATAATAAAATAACTATTTATTCTTGAGATCTTATTATAATTAAAAAACAAATGTTGACATGTATCATAATTGAGCAAATAAGCAGTAAAGGTATATTTTATATTAATTCAACATAGTTAATCTCTAGTATTGACAAAGAATATTTTTATCCCGACAAAGAATATTTTATACCGAAAACTTATCATATGAATTAAATTAACGATTAAGACAACACAAAATTAAGATTTAAGATGATATAAGATCTTAAAGATATATTTGCAAAAGATGTTCTAAAAACGTACTTATGTTTCAGTTTAAGATTTCTTGTTGTCTAGGAATAATGACATTTTGACAGCTGACACATATTAATATCCTAATATTAAACTATTGAGTACACATTTTTATAACAAATTCTCTCTCTCTTTCTCTCTCTCTCTCTCTCTTTTTCTCTCTCTCTCTCTCTCGTTATGGATAAACACACCAAAAACTTTTTTAATGAAACTCTTATTTCATATTTATACAATAATTTCATTACTGTGAAAGGTTTCATAGAAGCACTTTTATCACTAACTACCAAAGAGTGATTTTTGTAACGTTATATTTAGAATTTATTCTAATATACTTACTATCAAGTTGTCATATGATTGTATTACATATGATAATATAGAATATTAATAAAGAAATTAATACACTGGAAAAAGAATTTGATTGCATTAATTGAATTGCATTAATTGATCTGATAAATTGAACCAGTTTGTCCAAAAATGGACAAATCAGAATTTTTTAAGGAATTATCAGATAAGAATGATTAATTCTTTTTTGTTAAAGAAATCCTAAAGTCAAAAAAATTGAAAATTGAACAATTGAAAAATTTTTTCCCGTTTTTTTTTATAAAATCGATCAATAAATCCTTCATTATTGTTTATAATTTAACTGTGAAAAAGGATTTTAAAATTTGTAAAGGCAATTAGAAAAAACAGCGTTTTTGAGAAATCGCATTCTATTAGCAAAACAGATTTTAGGATCTTCTTAAATATGTCAGATTTTCTTGATCATTCATTTGGCAATGGTATAGCCAAGTCCTCGGAAAACATCTCTCTCTCTCTCTCTCTCTAAATCTACTAGAAGTTTTATAGATTCTAAAAAATATTAATATTAACTCAATTCTTATAGTTATGTTTATCAAACATTCTAGCTATAAAAAATCATATCTCGATTTTTTATAACTAGTCATCGTGATATGACTTTTGAATGAACCAGAAGGTTTTATTTAGTCTCATCAAAATGCATGCCACTATATATAATACTCAAACTATTTTTCTGTATAGATACAATAGAATATTGATAGAGATCTAAGTCATGTTGATAAATCACGAATTTTAATCAAGACTGCCCTCTTGAACTGCATATTGACAATGTCTCAACGCTGGAATATAAATATATTTTCAAATCATATTTTCAAATCAGTAATGCTGTTAAAATTTTCCAAATGTAATAAACATTTCTATCACTGGTAATTATTGCGAGAAGATCACATTTTGAGTATTTTGATTTTTACATATATTATAATCGATAAAGTCCTGAATGATACATATTTTGAATTTTTCTGATTTCTGATATATGCAAATTCAAAATTTCTCCGATAGATCTTTTTTACTTATTTAAATTGTGTTATTGACTTATTGATCGTTTTCCATCTATTATTATTTAAACTTTTTAAACTTAAAAATTACATATCATAAGTATGATGTAAATAAATATTTGTATTTGTAAATAAATTGACCTCTAAGGAGATCATTGAGGTCATTGATCTTTCCTGTTGCTCGGTTAGTAAAAGTTAGAAATCCATATGGAACCGTATCCAAGCATTGAGACATTGCCAATATCCGGTTCAAGAGGGCAGTCTGATTAAAACTTGCGACTCACCAACATGGCTTAGACCTTTATCAATATTTTATTGTATCTATATTGAGAAAAAAATGTTCTGAGTATTATATATTCTTAATATGATAGTATTATTAGTAGTATCCGTAGTATTATATATCCTGAATATGATAGTATGAATATGATAGTACGAATATGGTAGTATTATATATTCTGAGTATTATATAAGATATATATAGTAGAGGGCATTTTTTGATAAGACCAAACAAAATTTTTGGTTATGATTGAACTTGATTTTTGATAATAATTAAGCAAAAAACGATATGATTGCAAAAGACATAACAAATTACATCATCATTCTACAGTAGAAGAAAATTTTTGTGCATAAACTGATTGAGTTATAAGTTTTTTAGCAATCAGCCTCGGTCTCTTCTATAATTAAAAATAAAAATACTTCAAAGCATAATATCTTAGAAACTAGAAAAATTTGTAACGTTCAAAGCACACAATTCAGGACTCTATCGATTATAACATGAGAAAATAATCGATGAGATAGTCTTTTTGCAATATTTTACCCTACTTATTTGCAGCGCTTATTTTTAAACACATATCGTAATCAAATTATGATTCATTAAAATGGAAATTATATTTATAAATGCCTAATGTAAGAATTGAGATCCTATTGCGAAACGAAATAAACACTATCAGTTATATGCTGATTAGACATGTAGATTACGATCGAAGAAATTTAGAATCATATGCACGACGTTTAATGATCTAGCAGTGAGTTGCATATTTGCAACGTTCACTTTAAAATTAAATTCGGGATAAATTCGGGATTTGTACAAATTAGTTACACCTAAGAACTAAAGATGGAAATTTATGTAGCATTGAACACTGAAATATAGTATTTCTAATTATCAAAAAAGATTATACATCGATAGAGGATCGATAAATTTTTCACTTGCAAGACATTTTTGAATAAAATTGATAAAAAAATTGTTTAAAGATACCGCCGCTAAACAAAACAAGTGAAATCAAATGCTTACAGTATATCTCTATAACACGGATAAGTTTCGAATTACAAAAATTCGGATTATAATTACAAATCCGGATTAATATAAATATTTGAAGACTTTTTAAAGAGAAAACGTAGAAATATGTTTGTTATTATAAAAAAATAAAAAATTACTTAATTATGACAATAAATTATTTTTATTTTATTTCAAAGCAAGAAAAGTTCAACAATTTTATTAAATTTATGAAATTTAACAAAGTTTTGTTATTAGTATTAACGTGGAAGGATTATAAAACATCGTAAAATTTTAAATCTAATAAAATTATAATCCAATATAATAAATATTACAAAAATTATCTTACCGCAAAAATTTAAAATAATTGCCACTGTCACAGTGATGAATTAATCAAATCAATAAAAAAGAATCGTGTGAAAATAATTTATCGCGTAATTATCACAAACATTAAAAATGAGAGCCTATAGTATTGACTCAGACAATTTATAATGCTGTTAAATATTCAAGTAATAAAGAATTGTCAATAAGTGTTTCAGCATCAGCTACCTACAAAAATAATTAATGACTGAATCTTATTAGGAATTTACATTATGGTTTCTGGATCTCTTTAATATGATTTAAACGTTACCTAATGTTAAATTTACTATTTAACTTTTAAATGTGAACCTATATACGACAATGGTTCTATTCTATTCTTATGTGTTAACTCTTTCATTTCCATAGTTATCTATTATAGCTAAATATGTTGTGAATCATTCCTTATAGTTTTAGTATAGATGACTATAAAGATTTTACGCTTGTATATAGACAGCATGTATTTTAATATTTAAAATCTTCTCGATCACGTAGAGCATTATCATCTTTTATTTAACACATTGTTACGGTTCGATGATAAAAGTTATAAATATATTAAGAGCTTGTAGAATTATAACCTCCTTGGCATATTTCAAATGAATTTATCAAAGATAAAAGAGAAATTGTAATAAGAATATTACATAAAAAAGTTATTCTTATACATTCTTACCTCAAATTGTTTTTAATAAATGTTTATTTGTCGTAACATGCATAAAAATAAATATTTTTTGTAGTTAAATAATTGTTGTTATGTAATATATAATATGTGATATAATAAATAAATAATGTTGTTAAATAATTTGGGAATGAAGGGATTAAGAATCATTCAGAAAGAGAGAGAGAGAGAGAGAAAAGATAAAGATAATATATTTATTTCTATATATATCTAGATATAAAAACTTTACATATTTTATAAAATGTTTGTATTTTAATTAAAACTACATAATAAAATTAGAAATAAAATGAATTTGCAGCTGATGCAACGAACAAAAATGTTCGTGTGATATTTTATAACAAAATAGATCATCTGTTACGCATAACAATTATTTGATAATTTGATAACTTTTTTCTTTTTATGTACATATTAATATTAATATTAATAATACAGTTACAATACTAATATTAATACTAATATTAATGATACAAATATTACAGCATAATACAGATTATGTGTAATATGTAATTATAGTTAAAATATTACAAAGCATTACATAACAACGTCTAATATAAAAGTTTAATAACTCACATCCGCTATCATAATTCAAAGTTTTAAATTTATGGATTAAAAATTAATTTTTGCTATGAATGCAATATGATAATTCCGGCCCTACAATTCTTTGTTATCAATTTTGTATTATTAACAGAACTATACATACATATATAAAATACAATTTTGTTTTAAAAAAAGTTATTTATATGCAAAATATATACATTACATAATTTTTGAAATATCATATATCATTAGATTGTTTACAGTCTACATATTAGATTGTCTATAGTCCAGAATCCATTTGAATTCAAAGAAAGGAAGATATTTAATATTTAGAGTGACATTCATTCATTCTTGCGATGCCCATAAGAGTTCCACTCTGTAAACAG
>JANQDE010000050.1:698747-823747 GCA_037157785.1 Cephalotes varians | reverse complement strand
TCGCTTAATTGTTGATACAGTCTCTAAAATATTTACTTTCAAAATTAATTAAATTTTAAGAAACATAATTCATCAAACATAATTCATGTATCAAGGAGAAAATGAAAAATATTGCCGAATCTTTTGG
Source organism: Cephalotes varians (assembly GCA_037157785.1). NCBI lineage: Eukaryota > Metazoa > Arthropoda > Insecta > Hymenoptera > Formicidae > Cephalotes > Cephalotes varians. The sequence goes on along the minus strand of JANQDE010000050.1, from coordinate 823,620 downwards.
GGAATGTATTTGTATTTTTAAGGAAATAATATAATTAGTAATTAAGGGATAACAATTGCTTACTGGAGCTTTTTCTTACATTTGTTTAATGTTGTTTGTTTGTTAAATGAATATTTATAAAATTATTATAAAGTATTCCGAATAAATATATAAATAAATATTCTTTTAATATAAAAATATTGAATGAATAAAATTTGTAACTCAATTACAAGTTTTTTTTTTATTTATCAAATACACTACTCAAAGACAATAATATAAAAACATATGATAGTAATTCTTTACATACTGCCTCACTACATGTTTCATGGGAGAGTATAAAGTATACCTATAAATCAAAAACATTTTACGAAACAGAATGAAAGAATTCTAGATGTTCTTATATACATTAAACTTGTAGATATTTTATACAGATAATTCCTTTGTAAAAGAAAAAGAATATGTGCCATTATCTATCTACTAATCAGTTTTGGAATTCATTTTGTCAGACGCTCATTTTTGTTTATCTTACAAAAAAATTAATTATTACAAAATTTGAAACAGTATTATAAAAACTGTTAACTATATTAACATCTTTCAAATAATATAGCAGCGTCTAGAAAACAGCGTATAGAAAATACTTTCTAGTTTGTATTTATGTTTTTAAAGTTTTATTTTTAGTTTTTATTTGAAAAAAATATGGATAAAAAATATGGACCAAAGTGATTTGATAGTATCGGTATATTCCCCTTAAATATTAATTGCTCTTTATGGCATTCCGGCATCAATTATTAACATTTCTGCGATATCAGTCGTTTTACTTCTTGACTGTTTTTTTATCTCATATTAATTTATTGTACAATTTTTACTATATTTTACATCATGACTTATCATATTTACTTTCTCTCTTTTTCTATCAAATTTTTATTTTAATTCTTATGTTTATTGGACTTCCTGGAATGACTTTATGTTATTATTTTAATTATTTTTTCTTATTCTATAATACACACATTTTCATTATTACTAACTTACAAGCTAATTTCTTTAGTCAATTTTTACTTGATCTTCAAACCAATAAAAGAATTTATCATTCAATTTCAACTCACACATATTGGTCCGAAAACAAAAGATCATCTGTTTGTATATTATCATATACTCAGAATTATCAAATTGAAATTTGATGTCGAAACGTCCGATCGTTTAATTATGTATTATATTAATTTTTAATTAAAAATTATACTTTTAATTTTTAACGCCACTTACCATGTATAATTTCAATTTGTTATTTATATCTAAAGCTAATCGAAATAATTTAATTATTCAGTTCCTGCGTATATATGTAAAGGAAGACTATGCGTAATTAAATTCGTACCTGCGTTTCCGGTTCATGTATGGCTATCTCGTGTATCAAATAGAACATACGAAATATCTGATCGGAGCTGACTTTCGATGGATCCCAGATTTTGCCGGAATTTACTAACAATATCCTGCGATTTTTGTGATCTCTGTCTTTCAACACATTAACAACATTGTGCTTGGTGAAGGCCTCTTTTTCGTCGCTCGGCATTAAATTATCCAGCAGAACCGCATGTTTTACTTTGAAATCCGCGACGCGTCTCATTAGCTGCAACGCGCTCTCCGGATAAAATTTGCAAGGCCGGAGGAAGATTATGAGGAAATCATCGTCAGTAGAAAAATAAAGCGTTTTGTCCTCTAAAACAGAAAGATTTATGGTTTTACTAACTTCAATGACATTAATAAACGTAAAAGTGATACAAAAATATAAAGATATAAAATATCGATGTCATTCAGCTCGTAAAATTAGCTCTAAACTTTTTATCTAGCTAAATTGTTTCAAATAAATTATTCAAAATAGTTGCAATCCCTAAGTTATTGCAAATATTCCCTACATCATTATATACAATATATATAATATGTATATAATAAGGGGCACGCGCGATTCACGAAAGGACAGGATCAATACTAGGAAAATTGCTAGGAAAATGTATGAATTCATGAAATTTATTCGTGAAAAGAATCTTCTGAATCTGATAATATCTTTGATAATATCTGATATCTGATAATATCAATACATTCAAAATTTTTTATAAGTTCAAGTATGGGAAGTCTAAATAGATCTGAAAAATTAAGATTCTATAAAAATATAGAAGGGAACACTTTACTTTTAATATTACATTTAAATAGTCACACATTTAAACAATTTTTCCCATTTTATAAACTGTCTTAATTATTTTAAGTTTTATATTAAACTTAATAAATTATCATATTTACTATATCAATGATTTGAATATAAAAACTAAAAACTAAAAATTTACGCAAAGGAACAAAATGGAAGCTTATATTATTACCTTTTTTTTATACATGTATATAATATTTGCAATGATTACATTAAAAAATGATGTACATTGATAAAAATAGTCTGATTATATCAATAAGACTTCTATAGTAGAAGAATGTTTTTGAAACCAAAGAATTTTTTATCATGCTAGGATCTTATATATATTTATATATATTTTATAAAAAAAATGTTTGATAAATTCTTAACTATAAAGATTTGATTAATATTTTCCAATCAAATCTATAAAATTTTTAGTTATATACGTATTTACTACGTATGTTTCCTGCAAACAGTATTATGGCACTAGATGAACGCTATTCTTATAAGTAAAAATACTGAATAAAAAGCGCAGCATTATGAGAATTTTGATATTTTAAAATGATTCTTTGAATGCGAGTTCCCAAAATTGTGTTCGAAGATAAAAGTAAATATAAAATATATTTTTTTAATATATAATTTATATATATATATATATATATATATATATATATATATAAAATATAAAATATTTTCTTTATTATATCGTATTACAATTGTGTCATTCCTACATTGCAAATATTTTAATCATGCAACATCATGCACACGATATAAATAGCCGGTACGTGCACATCCTTTGCAACAATAGTGACGATTAATGATTCATTGCCAACTGATCATTCCTCTTATCTATCAGAATCATTGGACTTTACCGTTTACGTTATCAAAATACGCTTCTCGATCAAGGTACAAGGTAGTTAATCGCGTATGTCACCATCGTCAACAAAGTTATAGTGCGCGGACTTTTGAACGAGAATGAATAATCAAGTATGAAGTGAATGGGTATGAAGTTCGAAAATGAGTTTGCAATCATTATTAATCATTATTAATCATTAAGTATGCAAACAGTAAATTCTTTAATCTTCTTCCGTCGTGCGTCCTTGTCGGCGGCGCCGATTCTTGTTTGTCGTTTTGATAGCATAAAAGCAACCGAATCGCTTCGGGTGCGACTTTGCGTGCGCGGTCACAATACCTATTCTTAAACCAAATTACTTCGATACTCCTTATTAAGGAAATTGCACATGAGGGTCGTCATTTATTCTCTATTTCAAGTTTGAATAGACACGCGCGTGTACACGAAAATGCACAAAGTCGATGACGGACGCGACCGAAAACGATTTGTAGATGTCCACGAATAATAAATAATACAAACAAAAGTGGACACTGCAGTGATATCCGCGATGGATTAAGTTGCCCAATTATGGAATAAAACAGTTGTCAACAAATCAAACTTATCGTGCAATTGAATCATCGCACGGCCGAATTTATTGCACAATAAGCGTTATACGTTTCCAAGTCAACATCGACTCCGTGTAATCTCGAGATATCTTATTTCGAAAAGCAAGTCAGTCCGAAGAAGTCTTCAAGAATCAAATCTACTGGTTTAAAAAAATCCTAACGCCGTACTCAACGGTGCAATACAATATGTACTTATTACTCTTTCATATATCCGAGAATCAAGGTGCACTTGTCTCATCGATTTCATTATCAAAATATTTTTTTATCTTTTAATCGCACAATGCAATACATATATGATATTAACATATTTTTAACGTATCTTTTATTAACGCCCGTTGCTGTGGATTGCTCTTAATGCGTGATGTTTATTCAAAACAGTTTCACAGTAAAGTTACATAAAACATAATGTACATTCATCATATTTTTGCTTTTGAATATATTCAGAAGATAAAATTTGTCTCAAAAGTGCAAGCAAAAAAGTGTTATATGCCAAACGACATTGATTTTGTAACTTTTTTTATTATTATATAACGCGAGTGCGCAAATACGTCTCCGTAATTAATAACTATAAAATTCTTACTTCACGAACAATTAAACTTTGAAGTGTTTTGCGACGATCGAGGCACTTGAAGTGCACATAATGTTTTTTAACGTGAAATGCAATAACTATTTTAAGAATCGACATCATAATTTTTAAGAAGTTTGATTTTAGTTCCAAGAAGATGATTGAGCTCCGCTGCTGTCCGCATGCGTTCCGCAGCGAGGAAAGATAAAAGAAAGCGAAATTATCAAGATGTCACAGCACTGACCTCAACACATTATCTCTCAATACATCCATTCAAAAGTTCTATCCCATCTAAATGATCTTGATAATTTTTATTACAACCTGCGTTAAATGAAAACTTTTAACTTCTGAAATTGAACGAAACTCGTTTACATACGAAAGAATATTTCAAGTGGTTCTCCGCTTGACCGATTTCTTCTTTACCAGCTAAAAACGGACTTCACTACCTTCTTTAATTTAATAGCCACACGAAAAAAACGATTTTGCTAAAATATCTAAAAAATTAGCTAAATACAAATCTGAAATTATTAAATAAAAAAATTATAACAAATTTCATTAGACTATCAAATAATTTTATTAGACCAGTAACATAATTATGTAAGATGCTCAAGCTAATTGCTACAATATCAAAACTTTTTGCAGAATTGCTTATTATGCTTGAACGTCATACATGATAATTTCGATAGCTTAAAAAATGATTTTCAGATCTGTATCTAGCTAAATTTTTTAGATTTGTCGTAAAATCGTTCTTTCTGTGTATCTATTTATTATTTACTTAATCGGATAAACTCGATTGGTTTACACGATAACAATTGATTGATATAAAATAAAACAAGATCAACGTAATAGGTAATGCGATAATATTAATCTTTGCAAAGATAACGAAATTTTCCTTGAGTCTGCATCAAATTCTGTAATTTTCAAGATAACGAAAACGCTGTTTATTGTACGAAGTTAATCAAGGCTATTTATAATTTTTAAAATATACGTAATGATCATTTCCACTATGACAGTTTAGAATTTGAATTTCGATCTAATACGAATCGATTTATTATGATTTTTAAAATAGCGGTATTTGTACCTTGGATAAATTTCTGAGTTCAGAGGGCTAATCTTTCACTTTGCAACAAAATTTGTAATAAATTATATGGTTTATTAATAAACACGCAATAAAATTTAAAAATATTTGTGCCTTTTTTTTTAAAGAGAAGAAAAAACTTTTTGCCTATTATGCTTAAGCGTCCTATATAATTATTTTGATAGTTCGACGAAATTATTTTTAGATTTGTATCTAGCTAAATTTTTAGATACTTCAGCAAATTTTATTCTTCCTTGCATATATATTTTTCTTAAATGCGTTTTACACATAAGAAATTTCATTTTAAAAAGTCTGACGAATATCTCGAAAACTGAGCGCGATAGGCAAAAGTTTTTCAGAAAAAAAATTTTATAATCTGGAAGAAAGCAAATAACGATGAAATCAATTTTCAAAAAATCGATTTTTTAAAGTCACGTGAAGATTGCCATTTTAAAAAGTAGAATTATATGATTTTTCTACATATTTTTCTAATTATTCCGCATATAAAAGTATTAAAGTAGAGTTATCAAAAATAGTTTAAAAATTTATTTTATATTTTATTTTGAAATAAAATATTAAATATCTTGTAAACAATTAATTTTTTAAAAACCGTAATAATACTTTTATGCGCAGAATAATGAGGTGAATTAATTGGTACAAAAAGAAAACACATATTTAATTTTCAAAAAATTACATAATTACATAATATGCAATTACATATGAATTATTATAAAAGTATAATAAAAAATCGAAAAAATGAGAAAGAAATAATAAATAAACAGAAAGACTTGACTGTTATGTAAAAAAAATGTACCCTCTAAAAAATGCAAGCGAATTTAATGTAACGAGGAAACGCGAAAGAAACACGTGTTTCTTCTCAGAAATAATACAAAGTATAGTTAAGTACGTCTAAAAAAATTAAATATTTTAATAATGAAAAAACGAAAGAAGATCTCGTAAGTTTGGAGCAGAAACTTTCAAATAAGTGTTACATATTTCAGAATTAAATTGTGAAAAATGATAGATTCGCCAACCTTCGAGGTATTTCTTCAAAGTCTCAAGGCCCTTTCTCACATTCTCTTCAGTTTCTCTAAGTTCCTTCTCGGCCAGGGCTTTGGCTTCGGGTCCGGGTGGGTCAAAAAACAGAGTAAGAGACATTTTCACAATCTGTTTTTGTTTCTATCTTCTCGCTGCTCCTTTCTCGGTCCCGCGCTATTCTCAAACTGACTGAGTAACGTCCCCGGCAGGATAATCATTACTTATCTACAACTACCACCACCGAAGGAGAATATCTCTTATGCATCGTTCTCGGGACAATCTTTGACCGCTCAAAGTCCATTTCGGCATTCTGAGTATCCGTATCTTCCGCGCTTCTATTCGAATGAACACTGATTTCGTGCCGGTTGTCTGTAGGAGATACACACGCGAAAGAAGAATCATCTTTGTCATTGTTTTTGTTAACTAATTATCGATTGTTTAAATAACATTTTATTCCAATTAGCAACTTTTATTTCAATACTCGTAATGGAAACGACATAGTTTGAGAAACTTGTTTTTAAAATAACGAGTTTGACCGATAAACTCTCTTATCGGAGATCATCCGCAATCGACTTTTCTAAGACAACTAGCGTGAATTGACGAATTGATCGTGAAGAAAAAGGTAACAGTCAGTAATAAATCATAAATATATATAAATTATAGATTTAATTTACTTTTTTTAACAATTAGATGTCTTCATCTACTTTTTTCTTGAAGAACACATTCCCTCTATTTTTACGTAAATCTGTTAATAAAAAAGGAGGACTGATTTTTGTATATTAATAAAAATGACAATGATAGGAGGATTTTTTGTGGGAATAATTATTTTGAGACGAGCTTCATCGCGAAACAAATGTTTGATCTTTCTATCGAAACTGATTTAGCATGCTAAAAGGTTTAAAAGAACGGATTAATTATATATACCAATACAATGAAAATATAAAGAGAGAAAGAGAGAGAGAGAGAGAAAGAAAGAAAGAAAGAGGATTATGCAACAAATTATGAATAGACTTCGATTATACAAAAGACTTTTTTTTGTTTTTTAGTATCTATTATCGCGACACAATCTTGTCATTGTTTAGAACCGATTTACTGGCGCGTTGAGGAACCGAGGAAGATAAAAGATTAACTGAAAAGATAAAAAGCAAAGTGCGAGTTAATAATAGATTATGAGTATGTCGTGTACTTACCAATTTAACAATAAAAAATTTGATGATACTCATTCAAATTGGTAGAATGTCAAAACTTTTTGCAGCATCATGCTCGAGCGTTTCACATAATATTTTGATGGCCTAACAAAATTATTTTCAGATCTGTATCTAGCTCAATTTTTAGATACTTCAGCAAAATTATTTTTTCCACGGTACAATATGGTTAAATATTCCCACATTGCATTCTTCGACTTTACATTCTTATCCATTATCAAACAACAATTATCATACGAGAAGAAGATTTTGTTGAAGGATCTAAAATTTTGTTGAATCAAAAAATACAGATCTAAAAATAATTTTGTTGAACTATCAAAATAATTTTGTTGAAATCTTAAAAATAATGAGCAATTCGTATTTCGATTGTCAATTGCATATAAAACGTTAAATACAATAAAAATATATTATATTCAACATTTGTATTATTGTAGTGTTATATTAAATATGTTGTTATTGTATTATTATTAAATATATTATTATTAAATATGTTGCAGCAAATTTAACTTGCATAATAAGAAAATTAAGAATAAAAACTTACAATAGACGTTGAGAACTTTTATATTGATCTGGTTTAAAGTAAGAACGTGACTTATTGAAAGTTTATGATTAACTAACAAGAGAATCTCGCAAAAATTCAAATTTTATTATCACTCTTTTATTGCTCCTTATTTTATTACTACCCTTTAAAGATAAAGAAGCTTTATTTTTGACTAACAAAAAATGTTTTATACAAAAGTTTTATAGAAAAAATATCTCTATTTAATTATGTCATTCGTTTTTCGTAAAAGAATGATTTCCAAAAATTCATCCTTTGTACTAACTATATAAAAAAAAATTAAATAGAATTATTTTTTTTATAAAACTTGGATATTTTATTTAGTTTATGAGATATATTGAAAAAAAGCGAAAGCCTCTTTGAGGAGTGGTTTATCCCTTCAAATCCATTTTTCTGCCGCAACTAAAAATTTCTAAATTCTATTTACCCAATTTACATTTAATGAGCTAAATTTTATTAAAATCTGACAATATCTACTGTGATTGGATAAACCAATGTTTAGGAGTCGTTATTAGCAACACTATAAAGTAAATTAAAATATGGATTGTCTAAAAGCTATTTCTTCATTATAGTTAATCCCATTTGCGCTTTAATATAAATTATTTCTGATATTAATCTTTTATAACAATTTGAAAATTTAATACTTTAATACATTATCTCAATCGAACGTGTAATTTAATATGTTTACAATATGTTTACAAAGATGCAATATGTCTACAAATACAATTATCATGTTTGTCCTCGTAACATCACAGCAGTAGATATTGTCAGCCAAGCGTCTTAGTTAATCATGAATTTTCAATAAGTCACGTCACTTTAAACCAGACCGATATGAAAGATGATTTCCAATGTCCACTATTGTAAATTCTTATTCTTAATTTTCTTTTATTATGCAGATTAAATTTGCTTCAATAACATATTTATCGTATTCAATATTGTATTCATATTATTTTCTATTTGACAGTCAAAAACTTCTATCGGTTACACAATTACACACAGTTACACTTATCGATACACAGTTATTTAACTGACTTTTTACATGAACCGCACTATCTGAATATTTGCGATATGGACGAGGAAAGAAATTTGATCGCTCATGGATGATCTAAAATTAACAAGTTACAACTGTCGTATTATACATCTTCACTTGTTCACTTTTTAACAACAATGACTATTAATTTATTCCTTTTAATTTACATAACATTATATTGACCTTTGACTCTATAAAAAGTTCATATATTATTCTAACCTTTTGTATGATATTTATATTTTGCGTTTTTATTTATGTATCAAACTGCGGTTGAAGAAGATCGAGTAAGGTTGAAATTTATTATGTGTATTAATATAAAATCATTAAATTAAATTTTAGAATATCATCCTAAACGTTTATTGTTCGTTTTTGGCTTTTTATTACTAATATATTTATTTATTGTTATTTATTCTATTTGTTATTTTTATAAGTTTACCAGTAATTAGTTCCAAAAATATATCCCTACCAGAAAATGTCCTTAAAGACGCTATAAGTAATAATAAAATTGAAAACAAAGATAACATTGTAAAGGATGATCAAATTTTATTTACGGAGAAAATTTATGACGTCAAAACTTTCGTCAAACGAAACAGGAATTAAATGGTTTAATTTATGTAATCTTCTAAAACAGGTATTCAAATTGTTGGCTTCAAGGTTAAAAAAAAAAATCTTGTAATTTTTTATACTAAAGCCAATATTCAGGTCGATTTTTTCAAGATTAAGTAATGTCTCAAGATGCCAATACGACTCAATGATTGGCTTATGACATCTTAAGCCTATACTTAAGCCGGATCTTAAATATAAAAACTATGAATACCGACTATGAATATCGGCCTGTGATTAGTCTACGACATCTTAAGACTATCGTTATCTTATGACTGTAAAATACTACTTACTTATTTAAAATATTTTAAATATAAAAATTGATTATAAATATACCAGCTTAAAATGACTTTTTATAGATATCGAGAATAAAATTTTTTTAAATATGTTTGTTTAGATATCTATTGTTCACTATTCCAATATTAAAAGTTTGATGAATAAAATAAATCAGATATTTATTATCTGAAGAATGGAGACTGCTTATCGATTTAAAAAAAAAAAATAAGTCTGAAGGCAGTTTATTATTGCAATGGCAACAAGTATGCTTTGGTGCCCATTGTAGAATTCAGTAAAAATAGAGAAAAATTATGACAATTTGAAAAAAGGTCTAGAAAAAATAAAATATTCAGAATATCAGTGATTGTGATTCACACAAAATACTAAACGATAAATAAAAATTGTCTTTTTTAGACCATCTTTTCGAGGAAAAGCAAAAAAATGTTTAAGAGATAACAAAAAATATTTTTTTTTAATTGCTTTTTCGACAAAACGAAAGATGTCTATAAGACAACTTTGTTAGTTTTATTGAAAAAACAACTTAAAAAAGATTTTCTTTTCATCATCTTTTTATGGTTGTCTTTTCGGCAAAGCAAAAAGTTGACTAAAAAATATCTCTTTTTGTCTTATGCCGTGGAACACTGGAGGACGATCCTTGTAGCTCATCCGAGTGAAGATGTACAATTAAATATTTGTCAAGTAATGTGGTATCAACGATGGATGCCCCGCACATTATGGACGTAGAGTAATAGCTACACTCAATGAAGTCTTCGCAAATCGATGGATAGGACGCGGTGGGCCGATTTCGTGGCCAACTCGTTCACCTGACATAATACTGATCGACCTTTTTTTATTTATACTTATTTTTATGGGAAACATTAAAAAACATTGTATATCAGTTTTCCGACTACACCGGAAAATATGAAGCAACGAATTATTGCAGCATGTGCGACAATCAGTCCGCAAGTGTTAAGAAGTGTACATGCTTCTGGAATTGAACGATTGCAGTGTTGCAATCAAACGGACAACACTTCGAACACTTTTGACGTACCCAGTAAACGAAAATGGATTGAAATAGACAGAAATAGATTCGTTTTGTTCGTGTCAAATCCAGATTCTGATCTTTTGAATCCATTTCTATCCAATTAAAGTTTCCAAATTTTTTAAAATCTATTTTAATCCGTATGAAGGGATAAAACAAAGCGATTCTTATTCTTTTCAATTAAAAAAATATGCAGACCATTAATTCATTTTAATCTATCACGCGGGATTAAAACAAAATGATTTTTAAAAAACGCAAGGGCTACTGGGAATTAGCGCGGTTAACTGTGCGCACAAATAAGATTAATTACTCTATCCATTGAGTGTCATGTAAATTTAATAAAAAAACGTTTCGGCTAACTTTTTAGCCTTCTTCAGTCCAAGATTGTTGTTGAATGATTGGAGAATGTTATAGAAATCCTAAGTCAAGAGTGGAGTCATTCCTTTGTTCTTCCATGTTTGAATAATATCCGTTACAGTTGAATGTTTTTCCATATTGCGTCTTTAAATTAAAACATGAGTGATTGGAGCATACTAAACTCTCATATTTATAAAATTTTTTGAGAAACAATAAAAATTAAAAAAGAGACAAAAAAATAAAATTGACAAGAAAGAGAAGAGATGGGGAAAAAATGATTTTTACTTTTTAGATACAAAAAAGTTTTACTCGAGTCATACAATTCATTTTAATCCAAGACATAGGATTAAAATGATATAAATGGTATTTTTTAAATTCATATTTTGTTCAAATGAATTAAAATGGATTAATAAATTAAATAAGATAAATTTTGAATTCACTTCAATCTATTTTTGTTTGCTGAATAAGAATCATTGTTTTATTTCTTTATTTAATGACGAATGACCTTTTATTATATATATTTTATTATAATATAAATATAATTATATATATTTATATTTAATTATATATATAAAAAAAATTTTTATAGTGTAATATACATTTTTAAAATAATAATGTGTTTTATAATTATTATTCTATTATTTTATATTTTAATTTTAAGGAAAAAGAACAAGCCTATAATCTTAAGCCAGTGACACATACAAAAGACAATAAGCACTAAGCTAATCAGCCAATCACAATTGAGAATTGCATTAAGCCCATGGCACATACAAAAACGTAAGACAGTAAAACATAAGCAATAAGCGAATTGACCAATCACAGGAAAAAACGTAATGCAATTCTCAACTGTGATTGGCCAATTCGCTTACTGTTTACGCTTAGTGCCTTACGTTTTTGGGTGAATTCATTTATGCAATCATTGCTACAGAAGGTATCATTTTATCTGTGTTTACGTCCAATGAACAATGAAGATAAAATGATACCCTCTGCATAAACGAATTCATCCTTTATATGGGCCATGGGCTTTAAGGCTATCACACACAAAAAAACTTAAGTAAAATTTAAGCAATAAGCGAATCAGCCAATCACAGTCAAGAATTTAAGGCGGAACGTAAGCGGTAGCAAATCAAAATTGTTGATTTCCTTGCTGCTTACGTTTTACTACTTAAGTTTTTTTGTGTGCGATAGCCTTTACTTTCTCTATGAATGGTTGATTCGCTTCCTGCTTAAGCGATGTCTACAATGAGAATTTAAGCCTTAAGTCGCAAGAAATTGACCAATCATAGTCGATTATTCTCTTCATATTCGACTGTGATTGTTCAATTTCTTACGGCTTAAGGCTTAAATTCTCATTGTAGACACCGCTTTACGTCGGTTCTACAATAGAGTCGTAAGTCGTAAGTCGCAAGAAATTGACCAATCACAGTCGGATGTGAAAAGAATAGGCGATCATGATTGATTAATTTCTTGCGGCTTATGACTTACAACTCTATTATAGAACCGACCTTACATCTTGCTGTCTTACGTTTTTATATGTGCTATGTAAGTTTTAGCTCCCGGTCTACAATAGATGTAATAAGTTTTAAGGGGGTCATCCCGTGTGACGACCGTTTTTTTTAAGGTTTTTTTGCATTTTTTGGGGCGAAATGAAAAAATACAGAGCTTCCAAATTTTTACTATATATTTATTACATCTTAAACTATATGTGTAAATTTTTTTATTTTATTTCAATCACAGGCAATAATCACTAAGCGCTCACTCAACTGTTGAATCCGCTGAATGCATCCAATGGCTGCGTTCAGCAGAGAAAGCAGCTTAGTAAGCGCTTTGCGTTGATTGGATTATACTTTTAGATCTAAATTGGGATAGGACTATTTCTATAGATCTAAAAATATAATCCACTCACAGCGACCGGTGCTTAGAGTTTTTCCCTTGGATCAACCAATCAGATATTTTTATTTTAAATTGACCAATTGGACGTGTTCAATTGTAATTCTCCTCAATCTCTAGTCTGATACAGGCTTTACGATTGCGACTAAAATTTTTATACATGCAAAGGTTTTTAAAATAAGAATAGACTATGAACAGAATATCAGTCGAAAGATGCTTTCCATTTGGTGACACAAGTCGACACAAGTATCGTTTTATCTTTGTTACTTATTGAATGCCAAGAAAGACAGAACGATGTTTGTGTCGATTTGTGTCAATGGCTGCGTTCAGCAGAAAAAGCAGCTTAGTAAGCGCTTTGTGTTGATTGGATTATACTTTTAGATTTAAATTGAGATAGGACTATTCTTCTAGATCTAAAAATATAATCCAATCAGCGCAAAGCGCTTATTAAGCTGCTTTTTCTGCTGAACGCAGCCATTGGCTTTACGGAATCCAGCCTATGATTCACAATTTTTTCTTTGATTGGTCAATGAGACGCTTCGAAGCATTTGTAGTATTAAATGGACCGCACCCTAAATTGTACAACGTGCTTTTTTCGAACATTTCGCGGTAAATTCAACAACAGAAAAGTATTGATATTAGAGAAAATTTATATTACAATATTTTCCATAACATAATAAAGATAAAGGATATTTTTTCGGGGGAAAGAAACATAAGAGAAAAGTCTAAATCAAGAAAATTAAAATTTAAAAGGCGTGTCCTTTAAATCTCTTGTTTGTTTCAATCTAAATACAGCCCAGCAAACAAAAATGGATTAAAACGAATTGAAAATTTTAATCCATTTTAATTCATTTGAACAAAATATGGATTGAAAAAATAGCATTTACATCATTTCAATCCTATGTCATGGATTAAAATGAATTGGCCGGAGTAACTTTTTTTTTAAATTTAAAAAATAGAAATCATTTTGTTTTAATCCCGCGTGATTAAAATGAATTAATGGTCTGCATATTTTTTTGAATTGAAAAGAATAAGAATCGCTTTGTTTTATCCCTTCATATGGTTTAAAATAGATTTTTAAAAAATTTGGAAACTTTAATTGGATAGAAATGAATTCAAAAGATCAGAATCTGGATTTGACACGAACAAAACGAATTTCTGTCCATTTCAATCCATTTTCGTTTGCTGGGAGGAAATGCCCGGGAAGGGACAAAATCTCTCTCTGCGCTTTTACAATTTTTCCATGCACCCGTTCGTCCCGCAAAATAGAAAAACCCGGAAGACAGATCCGTCACTGCGGGATCGGAAGGGCGAAGGGCGGCGATGCGTCGCTGTGCGTCGCGGCGCGGCGCAGCGCGGCGCAGCGCGGCGCGCCTGGTTGGTGCTGGTTGGTGTCGACCGACTGGATCGCCTCGCATCGCACGGCACGACACGGCACGACGCGGCGCGACGCGCAACACACGGTGACCTGCATTCGACATGTTCCATCGGCGATGCGGCCACCGTGTCACCCTCAGCAACAACAGCTGTACCGCCACGCGCAATTTCTCCGAGTACAATTACGGCCTGGTGTTCAGCGCCGAGCCGCTCCAGGATGACGAGTTGTTCGAAGTTACCATCGACAAGAAGGTATACACGCGTATCGCCCGCGGCTTGTTCCCGTCTCTGTAGATATTCAACCCGACTGGAACTCGGCCCTAAAAAAAAAAATCAAAATACGGAATACATTACGCGGTGTTGTTTGTCGATGAATAAATATCCTATGTGTTATTTACCTCTGAGCTAGCGTTTGTCATGTTCAATTTAATTTCTTCCAAAGATACTGACAGATATGTATTACATTAAAAAATGTTGAGGTAATTGTATGTTTACTTGCGTTTAACTCTGGAACATGGTATTGTGCAGAGCATATCGTGGAGTGGCAGCATAGAGATTGGTGTGACAGAATGCGATCCCGAGACTCTGGAGATACCATCCTGTGCCATAAACCTCCGTCATGGATCTTGGATTATGACCGGCTCTGGCATAGTTCACGATGGAGATCGTATCGTGGAAATATACGGAACAGATCTTAATGACTTGGAAGAGGGAAACACTTTGGGAGTCATGCGGACGTCCAATGTAATTTACAATTCGTCAGCCTGTATCCGTCATTCTACATAGAAATTAATAATAATCTTCTATCTACAATTGCAGCATGAGCTGGTATTCTACATCAATGGCGTTTCGCAAGGCGTTGCTGTCAGCAACATTCCAGATCGTATTTTTGCTGTTGTGGATATGTATGGTGATTGCATACAGGTCAGCGTTAATCACTCCAGACTTGCCACTTTGTGTAACGTACCGAAAGATGAGGTCGAGATCAATAACGACTACGCTGTGGGGGAAAGTTCCAGTTCGTCAACAACCAATCTAGTCGCTAACTTAAATGTTAATCTAAGTGTTAATGTAAATGTTAATTTACCGAAAAATCCAACTCCCGCTGCTATAAGGGAGGATAGATTGAAGTTCCATGAGAGAGTCGGTTCATTAGTGAAACTCTCTAATAACGCCAGAACCGCCGAGAGGCGGAGGCCGCTCGACGAATTTAACAATGGTGTCGTAATGACTCATAGGCCGCTACGAGATAATGAATTGTTTGAGGTAAACATTCAAATACAAATCTAATCAATTGCAAAAAAATATTTGTAATGTAAATTGCAATAACAAGATTCTCTGGCCCTTGCTATTGCAATCCTATAACAAAATTATTTACTTCTATTTCTGTACAAATTGCTATGTTGCAGATACGAATAGACAGATTAGTGTATAAGTGGTCGGGGAGTATAGAAGTTGGCGTTACTACTCATAGTCCTACGGCATTGGAGTTTCCGGCAACGATGACTAATATGCGTTCAGGTACAACGATGATGTCTGGCTGTGGTATTCTAACAAATGGCAAAGGCACGCAACGGGAATACGGTGAATTCAACTTGGACGAATTGAGGGTACACGATAAGGGTTACAATATTGAGGCTGTGTTTCGATACTGCCAATACGAAAATCTATAATACGTAATGTGACTTTAGATTTTCAGTACTGGCAGTATATATCAGAAACCTGAATCTATGTATAAATTAATTTTTCTCTTTAAATCGTTATTTTTACGTCTTAGGAAGGAGACCGTGTGGGAATGATTAGACAGAGTAACGGAGATCTTCATTATTTAATAAATGGTCTGGATCAAGGTGTTGCTGCTAAAGTACCAACAGGTGTGTGGGGCGTAATAGATCTTTATGGAATGACTGTGAAAGTAACCATCGTCGATCGTGACGAGAGGGAAGAACAGAATCTAGTCACTAGGAGAAACACATTGCAGCTACAAGGTCTAGACAGTGAAGGTAATGCATATGCAGGATCACTGACAAATTTCGCAGGAATAAAAACTGCTGCTACATTGTGATATATATATATATATGAATTTTATAGAAGTTGGAGAAGAAGAGCTCCCTGATAGATTGATGTTTCATCCTTGTTGTGGCACTCACGCCGATGTAATCAACAACGGACGTACAGCGCACAGGCCTAAGTAAACAGAATACACTCACTATACCTGACAATTTTTCTGAAATCGCACGCGTCTTCCTAACAAAAGATGTTAATTTTTTTTTGCAGCGCGATAGACGATTTTAATAACGGCGTGGTATTGACTTCGAGGCCATTGAAACCGAATGAATTGTTCGAAGTCAGACTGGACAAAATTGTCACTAAATGGGCTGGTTCAATCGAGATAGGAGTCACCACGCATTCCCCGACAGAACTAGAGTTTCCGTTTACCATGACGAATGTCAGGTAAGTCACGTGTCAGTCTCAAGTGGTTTTCACGCGGTTATTGCCATCGAGTCATATGCGGTAAGTTCATTCTTATTTTATTATTCGAAGATGATTTGTATGGATTGCAGGTCTGGAACGTGGATGATGACGGGCAACGGCGTGATGCACAATGGTACCACCATGATAGATCAATACGGTCAGAACCTGGACCGTCTGCAGATCGGTGATCGCGTAGGCGTGATGAGGAAGGACAACGCGACGCTGCACTTCTACGTAAACGGCGCCGATCAAGGTGTAGCCGCGATGAACGTGCCCGAAAGGGTCTATGGAGTTATCGATCTCTACGGACAGGCCGCCCAAGCCACCATAGTTGACAATGTGGATTTTTACAGTCCGACCACGAACAATTCAAGTTTTAGTAATACGACGTTGTATAGGTATTTCTTAATAATTTCTTAATAATTCGATACATTAGTTTTTATCATCGATCCGCGTGAATGATTGTGTAAATCTATCGACAGCGATCTAAGATTTCATCATGTACATGGTAAAAACGCGCGGATTACGAACAACGGTTTAACAGCATCCAGGCCGCGAGCTCTGGGTGAATTCAACGAAGCTATTGTGATTGCGAATCGTGCACTACGCGATTGTGAAATGTTTGAAGTGACAATAGATAAAATGGTCGCGAGATGGTCCGGTGCTATAGAAGCAGGTAATTGCTTTTCTAGTTGTCAAGACATATATCAAATGTAAATAAAAGTTTTCTATAATCTTCTGAGAACAAAACTGCTTATAGGAGTTACTGTGATAAGGCCTGATGAGCTAGAGTTTCCGTCTACGATGACAGACATCGATCACGATACATGGATGCTCTCCGGATCGACAGTGATGCGCGACGGTGTGACGTTGCGTAACAATTACAGCTGCGATTTGGATAAATTGATGGAGGGTAATCGGATCGGAATGATGCGGTGCTCGGATTCTTCTCTACATTATTTCTTGGACGGAGTGGACCAAGGTCCCGCCTGTACTGGTTTACCGCCGAATGTTTACCCTGTGATCGACTTATACGGTCAATGCGCACAGGTAGAATAATATATCCGTCCAATGGTAACAATTGTGTTTCACCGTATCGATTATGAATAATATATTTTAGGTAACGATCGTGTTACCTGAGCGCAGGGATCCTCTGACGCAACAATACTTGCCATCGGAAAACAGTATTAGTCAACAACCGACCTCGGTAATTCAGCCTCAGGTGCAAACCGAGATTCTACACAAGTTTCATGAGTCAGTCGGATTGAACATTCAATTGAACAGTGACAGAACAGTAGCGACCAGATGTAGAGAATATAATAACGCTGTATTATTGAGCGAGGCAGCGTTGGAAAATAACGAGTTGTTTGAGATTGCTATCCAAGAAGTGGCGCGTGAGTGGAGCGGTTGTCTAAGGATAGGTGTCTTGAGTAACGAGACAGGCAACTGGTTGACGTCGATGAATCTCGTACCTGGTATGACGTCCATTCCCAGTGACGCTTGGTATCTGACGGGTAACGAAGTGAGACACACGGGTTTCGCGCTTGCCTCGAACTATTGTACGAGCTTAGATTGGTTGCGA
This sequence comes from Cephalotes varians, assembly GCA_037157785.1. Taxonomy (NCBI): domain Eukaryota; kingdom Metazoa; phylum Arthropoda; class Insecta; order Hymenoptera; family Formicidae; genus Cephalotes; species Cephalotes varians. The sequence continues at coordinate 804,933 of JANQDE010000050.1, read as the reverse complement.
GTGGGCGACAAGATCGGCGTGAAGCGCACGCACGAGGGCAATTTGAAGTTCTACGTGAACGGCGAGGACATGGGTGTGGCTGCATCCGACGTGCCGGAGATGGTATACGCGGTGATTGAACTCTTTGGCAGCACCGTGGCTGTGAACATCACCAGCAGCAGACAACAAAATCCTGCGATATCTCCAAATGCTAGTTTGAGGTTGCAGGATTCGTTAGAACTTCTGCTGGATCCAATGCCGCCGAGAAACGACGCGGGAATGGATACATCTATCGATGTGTCCGAGGGGAAATTGATTAACGAGGCGATGCTCACGCCAACGCAAGCCACCGCTACTGGTTTGACTGCCAGTGACGGGGATTGGAGCTACGAGTTTCACGAGAATCACGGCAGGAACATTCAGCTCGAAACCAAGACGATCGCCAAACGAGTAGCTAGTTACAATCAGGGTGTGGTGATGTCCAATCGTCCGCTGATAAAAGGCAAGCCATTTCAAGTTAGAATAGAGAAGCTGAATGAGCGCTGGGTATCGAATATCCTCTGTGGCGTTTCTTGCATATCGCCGGAGAAGCAGGTGAGTTTCCCATTAACAGCACTCGGCTTTAAGAGGCACTCGTGGATTATCTGCAGCGATTGGATATTTCATAATGGCATGAGGGTGAAGACGAAATACGGCGCCGGCTTGGAAAATCTTCAGTGCAACTCTATCGTGGGCTTACTGATCGATGAAGACAATCGACTACATTTGTTTATCAATAACGTGGATCAGGGAATAGCCGCGACCGATCTGCCGCCGTACGTCTTTGCTGTAATCGACTTGTACGGGCAGTGCGAGCAAGTGTCTATTGCAGGAGTTAACGAAGGACCCTCTTATTCGAACATCGCAATTGACAACGCGCTCGTGGCCCCTATCGAATGCGCGAGCGTGGAAACGGAAGACGCGGAGAATTCACGCGAGAAAGCCGATTTGGAGTGTCACGAGAAGGAAAACGCAATGGCAACTACCTCATCAGATCTCTCGCCGTCTTCGACATCACCGAGTGTGCCGAGTCAGTGCAGTTCGAACATCAGGGATGGCAACTTCGAAACCGCGTATTCGTCCTTTGATAGCAACAATAGCGCGAATGTGGCAAACAATAGCGTCGTAGGCGTCAAAGCGACGTCAAGTATCGATAGTAACAACTCGGATTCGGGTTCGGAGTTTAGCAATGACACGCGAAGCGCTAGAAACAGAGCGTACCTAGACAACATCGCACCGTCAACGTTGAACAAGCAGCCTGAGAACAATTCGAGCGAATCGAATCTCGACACGGAGAATCGTGCCCTATGTACAAATGTAGAGATAAACAACGCGACTAATATTAATATACAGAAAGGCATGGTCGCCAGCGCAAGTAACATGACCAGCTTGAACGCGGCGATCACCGCGACGAATGCCAACAACGCGATTAACGAAAGCATAGCGTCCAATAGTCAAGTCAATATTGTAAGCAGCGCGCAGCAGAACAATTTGTCAGATCTTCCCAACAATACTTGCTCCGGCTTCCACGAGTCGCGATCCTACACGAGCCGGGACAACATTCGCGACAACTCCTTCAACGGGAACATACTTCCGAGCCTAAACACAACGGTCAATCAACGGGATGTATATAACGCATCGATATCATTTGTGCCGTCGTCATTACCGTCCACTCCACTTGGGTCCACCGTCGTCGCGTCGTCCAGAAAGTGCGACTATCTGAGGGCGTGCATGCAGCTGAAGAAATCGCTCGTTCTGCCAGATGAGTTTTTCTCTGCTGATGAGATATTGTGTTATTGCAGCGTGTGCTACAAAGTGGACGGCGATAACGCGATCTGCAAGAAGGGCGAGCCGCCGGCGGAATTCGCGATACCGGTTGGCTGGGCTAGGTTTCCACTGAAGCAGAGCATCAATGCCAATCAGATTCCGCAAAGCACGACGGACAAGTGGCATGTTGCGTTCTATGGTATACGTCTGGACGCGATAAGGTAATGCGATTAATCATCTTGAAGCATTAGATTTTTTCCTAGTTGTCCATTCTTTATTAATGTTATATTGCGCGCTTAGATTAATTCTGGATAGAGGAGAGCTAATGACCAAAGAGCAACTGGACGTGAGTAACTTGACAGTGGGCACAAAGAGCGAGGATCAGAATCCTCAGGTGTCATTTTCGCCTAGTATCAAATACGCAGCGTCCGACGAATTCACGAGAAAGTATCCGTGAGTATTCTTCCTCCATGGATTCTTACACATATTTTATTATATATTGCAATTTAATTTTCAAATTTGTAGCTATATCGATATGCAGTCAAATCAGAAATTGAACGCATCGACCGCGTTCCAATTGCTGGTGAGACCCGGTTCATACACGATCAGCCCTAACGACAAAGACAGCACCGATCTGCATTGCGAATCCAGCAAATGGGCTACTAAAGAAGCCGGGGCCACGGTAATCGTCGCCCTGCTCGTTCATCTAGACGGATTTTAATCCGAAGCCCGTTTTCGAAAATGTTTTCCATGAACTTGTGTTTCCCCATCACATCTGTCCGCATCGAGCACGCCCGCAATCGGACTGCGACTGTTTGTACATATGCACCGTTCGTTAACACAACGTTGGTAAGAGACTTTCGAGATCGATATATTTCAATTCCGTCGAAATCGCGCTGTATATTTGTGTTAGATTCCGCGCAAGTTCCCTCGTGTGCATTTAGGTATTATAAATGGACTTTACCAAAAGATTATGTGCTAGAGATTAATCGAGATTTAATTATCTTTTAACGCTTAACGTGTACAGTGGATAATTATGTAATATTATAGCTACGTTTATTTATATACATATAGAAACCTACGAAAGAATTCATTATCGATTCGCTAGTTAGTCATGACAATTTTGTGACGCACTGTAAAAGACTTTAGCGTAAGTCTTAAACCGTTTTATCACACACACACATGCACACACACGTGTCACATGTACGTCGTTAGACTGGCCTAAGTTAATGCTCACGAGAAAAAATAGTACGTACAAAAAATACGGTATTATCACGATGATGATATTTGTTGTCTGAACAAAGAGAACACAGTATTTTTGACGCCCGCGCTTCACACCTATTCGATATATCAAATCTCTATTGTAATCTCTATTGTATTAGTAAGTAAATCTCAAGACACGATAAGATTTTTTTAACGCACTCTTCTGCAGCATATTCAATAGGGAGAAACCGTGTAATATGTCTATGTTGTAGAAATAAACGATGCAAGTGCAATTCGCATTACCAACATCAAATCGTCCGTTCCGCACGTTAATAAATGTTTTCATGTTGCGGCTTGAAGAATGGTAAGGAAATTTATTGCTGTAAATTATACAATTCGTCATAATTAATTAATGCAATTGTTTATTAAGTAGAGATTTATTTTTAATCCTTTCCTACTTGATGGGTCATATTAACCCTTCATTAACCAAAACTTTCAAAAATCATCTTCTACAAAAATAAAGATAGTAACTTCTTTCATTTTGAAGATAAAGGATATGATTCTTCACAAAAAAATCAACTCTTAGGAGTCTTATTTGCATATCGTCCTCGTCAAATATTCGAAAAAGGGTGAAAAATGCATATCTTCTACAAAAATTAAGATAGCGCATTTTTTCTGAGTTTATTTTGAAGGTCAACGTAAAAGCTATATAAAAAAAACTTAATTTCTACTTAATTTCAAAATGGTGGATTTATTGTAGTAGATCAAAATGTTAGATTGTATTGTATTCACATATAAGTTGATACATATAGGTTTTTTAGATCGCTCTGTTGACAACTCTGCAGTAAAAATTCCAAAATAAAAAATTTTTGGGGATTTGAGTGAAACTTATTTTTTAAGGGTTTTTCGAATCGTTAATTACGAAAACAACTGATGAGAAATAGCCGTGAAAACAAGTGACGAGAAATACTTATACCTGGAAACAACTGATATTTCAAATTAGCGATCCCAAAAACCCTCTGGTATTTCAAATCCAAGAAAATTATATATTTGATCCATATTGAATCCGCCATTGTGAATTTTGAAATTTTGATTACAGATTCATAATCAGCAACTCTAAAAATATTTTAATAAGATGTAAATTAGATACTAATTATTCCTAGAAAAAAGTCAGACACGAAAGGGCATGTTAGCATGTAGGATAAATCCAGAATTTTAATTCGTAACAGAAAACTTATATTTTTTAATATTTTTTAGTTTATAATGGATGCAGATTGCGAATACAAAGAGCAATTTTAATGCGGATTAAGATATCAATTATGCTGTGATTATAGACTAGAGACAACAACTCGTTAGATGTTAATTAGCAAGATTGCTGCGCAGGTTTCATGCAAGAAGAATCGATTGGCTTTTAACAATATATTTGTGGCAATATATCTTGCCCAATGTTCTTTCCTTCTCATTGATTGCTTCGGACAGCTCTCTTAAATGTATTAAATGTTATATGTATTCACACCCAAATTCGGACGTTCTGATCCCAGGAGCAGCTGGCTACTGCCATCCCATTACCAGAGACACAGAGCGACGTCACTCGGTTCTCGTGACCAGATAAGACGCCTTGAAACAAAAGAAGAGAAAATCTTTTATTGACATAATCATCTTTCACAATAACATTTTTCTTTCTCCGGCAACAAATCGACTCACCGTTGTGTTGGTTCTTCAATGTATCCCATATGTGAATGGAATTATCGTCGCTGCCACAAAATATGAATCTGCCGCTCAGAGACAGACCGCAAGATGTAAACCCGGGATTCGAGCTCGGCGGCTTAAAAGTGGCTAACTGCTGATCGGATCTGAAGTCCCACAGTCTCGCGGTCTTGTCCTCGGACGCTGTTACGAAACCTTGTCCGGAGGGATGATACTGGGAGAATAAAACGATGAATGCAATATTGTAGCATCCTTATTAATTATCCGCAATGAATCTGCGAAGTATCACGAGAATGCGCCAAACACTCACGCAGACGGAGTTTACGTCAGCGTCGTGACCGAAGAATGTCTGCTTAGCTTTCTCTTCCCGTAAATCCCACAGTTTGCAGGTTTTGTCGACCGAGCCGGTGACGTAAGTGTTGCCGTCGGGGGACAAGCTGATGCTGACTACGTCACCCGAGTGTGCCTCGAAGTCCGTCGTTTTCTTGTTCGCCTCGAGATCCCATATGCAACTAGATACAGGTGTGTTCGTCGCTGATAATTACTCATGAAATTGCCTTTCAGCCGCTTTATTTTTAAATATCATTACGTAATTAGATACATTTTCATGTCGCCGGATCCGGTGATGAGCTTCTTGTCGTCGAGGAATCTGCAGGACGACAGGAATCCCTCGTAGCCCAGAAGTTCCCTCACGATCTTGGCGGATCCCGTGGCGTCGCGATTGTTCACATCGTAAACGGTGCACATGTTGTCCATACCGCCGCACGCGACGAAATTGCCAGACGGCGCAAAAGCCACCGACATCACCCAGGCCGAACGCAACGGGATTACCTGAACTTTATTGCCGGTCCACGTGTCCCAGATGATTAGCTTCCCATCCAACGATCCGGTCACACAATGTCTACGACGTAAAGTGTAGAATATATATAGATATATCCATTATTCTTAATATAAAAGATTTTCGAGGTATAACTTGTCTATTAATACATTACGATTAAGCGAAAGCGTAAAAGAAGTAAAGACAACAGTAACGAATCGAAGAATTACTAAAAACTAAGACTAAAACTGACCGACTATCACCACTGTAGTGTACCGAGTTGACTTTATTAATATGCCCCTTCAGCATCTTCTTAGTTGACAGTCTAACTTTCGGAGCATCCGCCACCCCAGCGCACGCTTGCTCCAACGTTGTATCCTGCTGTTTCTTTTGTTCTTCCTAATGAAGCGAGAAAAACTATCAGAATGAATAAAGGCAGGTCTGCCGGAAGATTTCATATATTTACTAAAGATTACAATTACGTGAAATATTAATACATTAATTCATTCGATTGTACGATAAAACGTTTAAACCTTGCACTTGTTGATCAGATCTTCCAGTTCTTTCCTCAGGGCTATAGTCTCGGCGTCCTCTTTACCCATTTTTATTCTTTCAAGCGACACAGAGTTTCACCAGCGCCCAGAAAAATATAGAAACCAAATGTCACCGATGTTCGACATGTAAAAACTGCCGAACAATCTCCGACAACATATAAAAGAAGCCTTAGGATCGTCTACCCCGCTGCCCCAGTAATCGTATTAGGTCGCCAGTTAATTCGATTTGTTGGACATTAGCTCGATACGTTCGCATAACTTAATTACCTACATACACGATAACGTTTTTCGAAGAACATATCTGCATTTTTTCTGCAAAAATATAGGATGAAACATACATGATAAAAAAGTGATATGGAATAAATGTTGTTTTTTAAGAAGGGAGGGAAACAAAATTGATTGTAGGTATGACACACAGATTTTTATTTACTTATTACTATTATAAATGTACAGTATATCATTTACAGATCAGACTGGAATGTTTTATTCATTTTTCACAGAGCTTCACGGGTCGATGATGGCGTATTCCCCCGGAATAGGAAATCACGCGACAAAATCGTTGACACGGTGCGACGGTTAGCCACTCTTTTTGACCACAAAAACCATCAACGGTCTCGCTTTCAAGTCTTCCGCTTTCTCCTATAAATATCCGAATCCTTTGGCAATAATCGATGTAACTCAGTGTAATCGCACGGCGATCGATGTCGGATATTTATCCGCAATTATCTGCAAGTTTTTGAAAGTTAGTGCCAAAATAAACGCGCTTATAAAGCTATCAAGATAAACATTAGTTAAAATGCAAACGTGATAATGTATAGATTATATAATTGTTGAAAACGCATGAAGTAGCAAAATAAATTCGCAGTAATCTCAGTTTACAGGGTGTTTACGACTCCACCGACAAACTGATAGGGTGTGTTCGAGATCAATAAAAGCTCATTTTTTCATTATGTTTACTTGGGCAGATCCGTCTCGCACTCTGTAGCAATGTCTTTTTTATATTACATAACATCCGATATCTCCGTAGCGGAGCAGATTCAAGTAAACATAATGAAAAAATGATCCTTTATTGACTTCGAACACACCCTATTAATTTGTCGGTGAAGTTTGTAAACGTCCTGTAGTGTAGACACGAGTTAAGCTCCGGTGTACAATTCTAGCATTGAGATAAAGCAATCGAGATAAGAATAGAAGTTTCATACAACATATAACAGTTGGACAATATGAGAACGCGAAGTGTCTCGGGAAGACTGACGCTATCGATTCTTCTGCTATTGCACGGAGACCAACTTGCAGCAAAAAACGAGGGAGTATGTATGAAGCAAAGCCATGATGCTTATGTGCCCTCGAACGATCTCTCGTGCCAAAAAGATGTCTCGCATAACGAACCATTTGAACGGTACAAACCAGCGAAGAAATCTTGCGCATCAGATTTCGATACAACAGGTACCTTGTCTCTCGTATTTCCATCGTTAATTACAATTGTAATGTCGCGGCCAAAATTTCATTTCCTCGGAAATGCACGAGGGAGACTCTATGCGCAAACTATAAATTTTTTATTTAATCGACCAACAACACTGATAATTTCTGTCATAAGATGTACGGACGCGCTTCATTGATTTTTGTAGATATATTGAACCACGATTCTTTTCGCGATTGCCATAAAATCTCGAGAGGAGCGATACTTTTTCTTGCAATCATCCTAAAAAAACGTGAGGCATGAAGCTTGATTTTTTTGCAACATTGATGAAGTCAGGAGATGGTCCTTGTTTCATCGGCCAAATCTCTGAGAAGGTCGGTAAACCGTGTGTCATGTGCCAATACTTGGGGAAACCTTTTGTCATGGTTTCCTTATAATATCTATAGCTTTCTCATAGTTTTATTATGGTCTTATAGTCCCTTCCTGGTTTCCTCATGCTTTCATAACTTTCTCATAATCTCATGGTCTCCTCGTCGTGGGAATAGCAAGCATCCGCCATAGATGCCTGATGATCCTCCGAGGCTTTTAGGCCTCTTCTTCGAGACTCGACGTGGGAGAGCCACTATACGGTCTTCACTATACGCATGTCTATCACGCTGAAAATAACATGCCGCGGGCGCCGCAATTCCTGATTACGGCTCTGCACGACGGTTTCCGTCGGTCTCCGCGCTCGCGGTGCGCAGTCGGCGTCAAGCGACGCCAAGTGACGGGTGTGGATGCGTGTCACCGACGAGCGGTGCGGATCACCCCGGGGGTTCTGTCAGCCAGTGCACTCGTGAGAGAGAAAGAGAGACAGTGAGATGTTCGGCGGCAAAGGGACGACGATCGGATGCTGGCTCGTGTGGTGCATCTTCTTGACGTACCACATCAGCGAGGCACCAGCAGCCGGCGTTAACGGTATGACACGATCGCTCTTTCAGAATGGATGAATTGTGTACATCGCGACGAAGATCGATACAGTAGGAGAAAGAAGAAGAGAGGGAGATCATTCACGGCGAGCCGATTCTATCAAACGATAATAGAAACAGAAGTTTAAAAGGCTGAGAGTGTTGGGGGCTTATTTAGATCGAGTATATAAACTTCAGAGTTTCGACTCTTCTTCTTTTTCTTCCTTCCTTCGAGGCGACGCATGCCTGAAATGTTTTATTTTATCCGCAAAACACTTTACACAGGTCGGTTCAAACTAAAGTGCTAAAAACTGCATAATAATCCTGAAGAATTTTACGGATGATTGAATGTGAATCATTAAGCTCCTCAGTCGCTCATTATATTTTCTACACGAAATGCGACAATCTATCTCCAGATATTTGAAAAAACAGAAGAAAAGGAAAGATGGAAGTGCAATTGAAAAAGATCTATCGCCTGCGTACAATTATGCACAATAGAGATGAAGAATTATTTCACAACTCTTTAATACAATATATTAAATTATTAATGAAAAATTAATAAGAAAGCTTTTTTCTGATGCTTTTATTTAGACTAACAGTAAATTTAAACTTCAGATAATTATAAAGATTCAGATAAATATGTGAACGATTAGATCAATGTCTTTAGTCGCTCACATTATATTTTCTGCTTGAAGTGCGACAATCTATCTCCAGATATTTTGAAGACAAACAGAAGAAATGGAAAGGTAAAATTGCAATTGAGAAAATTAAATCTATTTTGCATATAGTTGTATACAACACGGATGAAACACAACTCTTTAATATATTATTACATTAAATTATATTAAATTATTAACGAAAAATTAATAAGAGTTTTTTCTGATGCTTTTTTTGGATCTGATAAAACATATCTAAACATATATTTTTATATATAAAATCTGTCCATATATATTTATATATCTTTCTTTCTTTTGTAAAATTATGTTTGATACAAGAAAAATATATAATATAATAAATAAATAATAAATTAATTAATAATAATAATAATTAGAAAACAAAAAATAAAAGGATAATTTTTGTATTGTTTTGTTTATAAAAAGTCAAGTTTGAAGAAATAAGAAAAGAATTGCTCTTATATAATTATATATCATAACTATATATTATTATATATATTTATATATGAGCAATTTTTTCTTATTTATTTTAAATTTCACTTTTTGTAAAAGAATGCGAAAATTATCTTTTAAATTATTTTTTGTGTTCTCATTATTATAGTATTATTTTTCTTGTATCAAATAGTAATTTAAACAAAAAGGATATATATGGATATATTTCGTATATAATTATATATATTTATATATATTTACATATATTTATATATGTTTTTATATAAAAAATTTTTTATCGAAGATTAACTAGTAAGTTTAAACTTCAGATAATTGTATATGAACGATTAGGCTTCTGGTCACTATTTTTTCGAAATCCTACAATCTATCTTCAGACTGTAACATTTTGAGTACATTGATAGAATGATATTTTAAAAACGAACGCAAGATAAAAGTGCAATTGAGAAAGCCAGTTTTATTGCTTATATGTTCTGCACAACATCGGTGTGAAATTAATTACCTCTTTCTCTGAATATATTAAATTATTAATAAAAAAAGAATGTATAAAATTACAAAGACTTCTGTTAGAAATATACTAAATCAGAATCATTTAAAGCAAAAACAGAGAATGTTGAAGCCAATATAAGAGATATCAAAGAATTTGTTAACAAGAAGAATTCTTTCATGGTTTTCTCTCTCTTTCTTTTTCTTTCTCTTTTTATTTTGTTTGCTTTTTTAAAACCGGTATTCCGAACACTCATGCGTCAGAATAAAAATCCTCGTTTTGGAGAATTCTACCTTAAATCACGAACGCATCTCTTCAATCTTCCTGAAAAACCAGTCACAAATTCGATTTACGACAGAGAATATAATTGTTTATTTTTTTAAAAAGGAAAGCGGAGAAATGATCAATTTGATGATTTGTCGATCGCAGTTTGGTCTTCGACGAGTTTCGGCTCTTCTTCCTTTTCGAGACGATAAATGCCTGAAATAATTATTTTATTCGCAAGACACACTTTACATAGTTCGTTATCTTCACAAGCATCAGCTCATTAAAATTAAAAAGCTAAAAACTGCGTAATAATTCTGAATTTTACAGATTGTTTTTCCTACGGAACAAAAGTCATCAGTATTTTACAGAGGGAACTTTACAATGATCTTCGTACATTCTGATCGAATTTTTTGGAAACATTTTTCGCAAATAAATGTTGATGCGAAGGAGTGAAGATGAGATCACAAAGGCTATCTATGGGACGCATAATCTCAAGTAGAATTGCGTAATTGATTTTTATAATCGCTGCTTGAATGATTATAATGCTGCCCTTGGTTTTATCATTACAGTACATGAACAATGACGTCTGTTATATTACAATAAAACAAAGTGCGGCATCTGTATAATTCATGCGTGGAAATATAATTTATCGTTTATGTCTCGATGAGGATCGACCGATGTAATGAATACGTGACGTAATCGTTTCGTTTATGGAACGTGAACTAATTTAATTAATTCGATTCCGTTCTTTTAGTGGCAACTGGAGTGCACGGTCCTTATCATTTCATTTCCGGCGTTGCTCATCGCGCGAGCAGATATGAGACTCGAAAGATACCTCAATCTTGAAATTTCTTGATTTAACAATATAAAATTTTTATAATTCGCCAAATTAACGCTGATCGTTCCCCCCAACTGATACAACTAATATCTTATCATTAACATTATATGCATTTTTAGTTTTACAATTTTTTTTATAAGCTGTTTGTAAGGAGGATGAAGTTTTTTTCACGTTTGCCCTCTTCTTTCAATCGCTTTCGGAATGCCTTGAAGGAACGCCTTTTCTTAAATTTCCGTGAGTTCAGCATATCCACTCTAAGAATATCTCGTGTTGCTTGCGTAAGTATATCGACAGCTCAGTAATACAGACGCTGGAGACGCGTGCTCTCTCTCTCTCAACGCAGCCGACGTACGTGCTGCGGCTCTCGTGGGCGATACTTCTCGGCATGACATCACGAATTCGGCGTAATGCAAACGAGTTCATCGACTGGGTAACAATGACGGAATCGATATAACGTGGCCCCCGATGCACAAGCATGGTCTGTCTTCGATCGCTTGGAATAATTCTTTGTCAATCTGCTCAGTTTTCTTCCCCTACGACTTCGACAATTTATATTTACACACACATACACCAAGAATTTTTTAAAGAAAAAATTTTCGCGAAGATACGACGGCTGTCTCCGTTATATTTTTGATTATCGCGTTTTTTCCTCTCACGGTTAATTATAACGTGTACTTTTCAGATGTCCTGGTATTTACCGTTGCTTCCAACGAGACGGATGGTTTTCGAAGGTACCTGAGGTCGGTCGAGGTCTACGGATTTCGCGATAAATTGAATGTCCTTGGTCTGGGCAAGCCCTGGAAAGGCGGTAACGTTGTGAGATATGCCGGCGGTGGATACAAAATTAATCTCCTCAGAAAAGCCTTGGAGGATTATCAGAACGATGAAAAGAAGATCATCTTGTTCACTGATAGGTGAGTACATCATGACGCCACGGAGAAGACATTTCATAACGTATACATTTCCTCCTTTTAGCTATGACGTTATATTTCTCGGGGACCTGTCTGCCATCGTCGAACGGTTCCTGGATACCGGCGCTCGAATTTTATTTTCCGCGGAAGCGTATTGCTGGCCAGATAAATCTCTAGCGGCTGACTATCCGCCCGTATCGAGGGGCAAACGATACCTGAACTCCGGTGGTTTCATCGGTTACGCATCCGACGTGTACAAGATCCTAAATACCGCGCATATCAAGGACGAGGACGACGATCAATTGTTCTTTACGACCGTGTATCTGCGCGATGAGCTCAGGATGCGGCACAAGATCAAGCTCGATCACAAATCCGAGATATTTCAGAATCTCTTCGGTGCAGTAGGTAAGGGCAAGCAGAATCCGCGGCCAAGAGAATCGGTATACAGTAGTTGTACTTTAATTATCGTCATCGTTGTCCTTTACAGCCGACGTGGAGCTCAGGTTCAAAGGGGAAGAGGCTTATCTCCAGAACATCGTCTACAACACGGTGCCTCTGGTGCTTCACGGCAACGGGTTGAGCAAGCTGGTCTTAAATTCTTTGGGCAATTATCTGGCTCGCGCCTGGACGCCGGATGAGGGATGTTTGGCATGCTGGGATCAGACTATCGATCTCGACAAGACCAAGCCGGAAACGTACCCAGTTATTTTAATAGCCGTTTTTATCGAGCATCCCACGCCGTTTCTGGAAGAATTCTTCCGAGCTATCTATCGCCAATCCTATCCGAAATCGAAGCTACATCTGTTCGTTCACAACAACGTGCCCTATCACGAAGACGTGGTGGACGATTTCTTCGAGAAGATCGGCAAGGAATACTTGAGTGCGAAGCGGATATTGCCGAGCGATGACGTCAGCGAGGTTGACGCGAGAAAGTTGGCAATGTAAGCAGAGCTCATAATTTGGCAAATGTATATTAAAAGGCGTACACTATTTAATTTAATGTTAGAACAAGTGAAGGGGCGCGCGACATTTAGAGGAATATTAAAAAGCGGTCTGTTTCGCAGGGAGCATTGCTTGTTGAAGAAGTGTTCCGGATATCTGTCGATCGACGCAGTCGCGCATTTGGATAACGAGCACACGTTGAAGCTACTGGTGGAACAGCAGAGAGGGATCGTCGCACCCTTGCTCATACGACCTTTCAAAGCGTGGAGCAATTTCTGGGGTGCCATAACGGACGACGGATTTTACGCGCGGAGCTTCGATTACATGGAGATAATAAAAAACGAACGCAGGTAAAGCGAAATCTATAAATATCAATCCTCTATATTTTTCGCTTGAACGAACTACAATACGTACGTTTGAGAAAAAGAAGGAAGCATAGATTATTATTATTCTAGATAAATACCAATGCACTTCGACAGAATTGAAAACAGTTCCTCGCATTTTCGGATTAGGACTATTTTAATCTCCTTCTTCGAATTGTACAATGACGGTACATATCGCTCTAAATCGTTTTCTTAGAGTCTACCGTTTCTTAGGGTCTATCGTAAAAAGTTTACGGTATTACCTGGACTTTATATGCTTTCTTATCTATAATTGTACGTATTTGGGATTTGATCTCCCCTACGCTCGCATTAATCGAAAGCGATGGAGAAGTCAGTCTTGAAAGACCTTCGATCGATGCTGTACATATTGTCCGCCGTGCACTCGTAGACTCCCGCGTCCATCTGAGTAGCGGGATCAATCTCGAGTTTCGATTTCACTTTGTCAGGACCGACCTGCCACTCGTGTATCTGCGAAGAATGGAATATAGCGATATAATGTCAATCCATTATTGATTACAATTCGATTGTTTGCTCTTAGCAACTCAAGTTAATTTTACATTGTCGTTTTTTAGATTGTGCGAGAATATGCATGTATTTACTAACATATAGATAGTGGTGAGTATAAATCTCGGCGCCATCCTTGAACCACGTAATGTGTGGGCGCGGATTGCCGCGAGCGACGCAGAGAAAAGCTATTTTGTGGCCCAGGACGTATTCCAGATCGAAATGCGACGCCAGCAGTATCTTGGCTCCCTAGAAGAAGATAATATACGTTGGTGATGTTTAATTCTTAGATTAAATTGAGACAATGATCTTTCTCATTGGAATGATATGCGATGATAGTGCGAGAACGAAAAAGTTTTTTTCAGAATCCTTTCAGAATTTTCTTTTCTACGTACGTTGTTATTGTTGTAGTACTGATCGCTCTCCGGATCGCGATACTTTCCGGTAATAGGCAATCCGATCATGCGGGACTTGCTCCTGCCTCTTGTTCGTCCTCTTCTAGCTTTTGTCTCTTGACAATTGAGCAATAATATACCCACCAGGATTAGCAACACCATGGAGCGTGACATGATAATCTGGTAAAAGTAGAATGAACGTTAACACATAATATCTCACACGATTTTTCAAACTTGCAGATCGATCGTTCGTGCCACTTGATTTCAAATCGTAATAATTGGAAATTAACATCGCGAATCGAGATTAAAGTCACGTTATTACGAGATTGTATGGAAATGCGCGGTGGATGCTAAAATTGCGCTTTGGTGCTACTTGTGCTATTTGTCGGAGCGGAGATGCGCTGAGGATACTCACTGTATGTTGCAGCGTTCGTCAATCACACGGAACTCCGATGTAACTGACAGTCACCTACTCATTACTCCCCTAGTGTCCTCTCGTATCTATTACAGACTTATACGCAGATAATGTATGTCGGGCTATATGCGCGACGGTTATTCCTTTGCACTACGTGATCGCCATCAATTCCTATCAAATCTACAGGGCGCTTATCCATTAATTTAACCATTTGTCCATTCCTTCCGGATGATTTAGATTTCCGGTACAATTGCAGGTCGTTTTTAAATTAATTACCCGTCTTCGCGTCTTCTTAATCAAAATTTGCAACAACGCATATTCAAATTCAAGAATTAAAAATACGGAATACGGAAGCTGTGCAGTTAGAGGGGAAATAAATGTAACGATTACACAGCGTTTGTTCGATACTCGTGCAAATTGTTTATTTCACATTGTGCTACAGATTGTCGCGTTCGTTGGTGGCGACGCAGCGAAGTACGCCCTTCCATGCCACTGTCGCGCGGCGCGTTACAATTGCCTTGTTAAATTTGCAGTGATGGACCATTTTCGATATATTGCTCGCGTCACATATCCCCTTATAACAGTCAATCACGCTTTAACGAATTGAGGGGAACCGCCGGATTTGTATTCATATCTTCGTCTCATTGCGATCCGAAAGAGGTCTGTTTTGCTCGCGTTAGAAGAAGAAAAACAAATTGTTACGACCTTAATTTTTACGTCGCTGAGTCATGTAAAAAATTAGACTAATTTCTTAAATATCTGTCTTATTAATTTATATCAAAGCTCTAATGAATAAACTAACGTTTGCTTATCAGGTAAAAATCTATCGTGTAGCAAATCAATAACAAACTGTCTATATCTATTTTCACACAGAATATTATTCATTCTAATACTATGGCGATCGCGGAGCTACTATCGAAGACACTCAATACGAGATCATGACATAGTCCGTTCTGAAGCCCCGACGATCGACGGCGTACTGATTGTCCGCTTGACACTCATAGTATCCGGCGTCCTTCTGCGTCGCAGGATCGATCTCCATTTTCGATTTTATCGTGTCGTTACCAACAGGCCACTCGTGCACCTGGCAATTCAAACGATTCCCTGATTCTCGCGATTATCCGAAAAATCAATTTTTCTCTCTTTAATAGTAAACTCCTTTTTAGAGAAGACCAGTCCCCCTCTTAATCGTGGATTAGCCTACCTGGAAGAACTTGTGATGATACAGCTCGATCCCATCCTTCAGCCAGGTGATCTCCGGTCTCGGGATACCGATCGCCATGCAGAAGAACGTGATCTTTCTGCCCAGCATGTAATCCAGCTCGAAATGGGACGCCTTCACGATCTTGGCACCCTGCGAAAGACTCGGCAAATGGTATCACTAGATCGCGCACAGATACACAAAATACACATCTCCTGTCAACTCACATCCTTGTTCTCGTAATAGTGCGTACTCGCAGGATTTCGATTGGGTATCAGGATGTGCATTCGCGAACCGTACAATCTTCCTCCGCGGCCGCGGCCTCTCCCTCTACCACCGCCGCCCTTCTGTGCTTCTGTGCTTATCATTAGGGCCGCTAATAGAAGCAAATAGAGCAGCCAACATCTCGTCATTTGATCTATAACCAGAGAAACTTGGACGACCGGAGAGTGACCAACAACGCACGCGGGCCTCGTCGCGGGCACTTATATATCTTACCGCGACTCATTTATTCACTTCATTATATAGTATTACCCTATTCTTTTTATATGTATATATATTACATTATACTATTATATTATATCGATTCACGGTCGTGAGAAATTCGATGATGAGATCAATGAGCCGCGTTCCACAGGTAATAACGTGCCAATTTACAATGTAATCGCGCGCGACGCAATTTATCATGCATAAGAGAGAGCATTTCGCTATCCTTACCGGAAGATACGGAGGCTGACCTCTGACACGAGTATTACGAAGACCGGATCCGCTAGGTCCTACCACCTAAAATACGAATGAAACCACGAGGCGACGCGCGACGGACACGCGCAGTCACACGCTGGTGCGACAGAGTTATGAATCTCAATTGGATAATTATGAATAACTCATTGCCAAGTATGTTCAACAGCCAATCGCGGTTACCACTGCGATCACCTTACAAAACACTTAAGCGACGCCCTCCGGAAAACAACGCGACCATGCCCGGCCGTGGGGCAAACAAGTACTCTTCGCTAGTTGTGCTCGTTGCACGCCTTCTCCGACGCGCTCCTCCAACATGCAATTCGCCGAATCACGCCTGTTTCAGGGGATTGTGGAACGTGCCGTTCATCAGTAACTGCTACTTGATCAACGCGACGATCATAGCGAACAAGGCAACCCGGCCATCCTATGAGAATGACGACCTGGACACGGAGATGGCGTTCGCCCACGGAAATCGACAGCGAGGTCTGTTTATGTATGTCAACAACCGGCTCGATTTCGGCCACCTCGTCAATCCCGATACCTACGACATCCGACTTACCTATCCAGACATGTACCAGATCATGGACAACAAACTAGACTGGGAGAAAAGATACATTCATCCGAATTATAGTGAGAATTTCAATTCTGACAAGAAACCGATACAGGTAAAGATGATTCACCGATGATTAATTGTGAAGGATTTCTCTGAATTGTCTCTATTATCTCCTATTCAACTTGATTGCTTGTTGCAGCCGTGTCCGGATGTCTATTGGTTTCCCATTGTTAATCTCAGATTTACCAAGGAGCTCATAGGAATCGTCGAGACTTTCGGACAATGGTCGGACGGAACTAATCGCGTAAGTTGATACTCCCCGCGAGTCTTCTATCGCCAATTAGCTTAGTATTTGTTATTGGAGTTCTTGTACTGTGCGATAACTTTCTTTGGCAGGATCCACGATTGTCGGGTGGCTACGAAAACGTGCCAACCCGTGACATTCACATGAACCAAGTTCAATACGAACAACATTGGTTGTACTTCTTGAAAGAATATGTTAGGCCGTTGCAAGAGTTCGTCTTCACCGGTTACTATCACGATGTAAGATTCATTTATGTTCGCTGGTCTTTCTAGGATCCTCGACTGGATTCCGGGTACGAAGCGGTACCAACCCGTGATATTCACATGAATCAAGTCGGTCTCCAAGATGCCTGGTTAAAGTTTCTAAAAGATTATGTCAATCCCTTGCAAGAACATGTCTTTACAGGATATGACGACTACGTAAGATTCTGAAATTTAGGTATTTGGAAGGGATTTTAATGCGCACAGATTTTGTAATGATACACGCACTCGCTAAATGCACACGGTAACTAGCTAGGTTGTACCGCTTCGTAGCAAGTGATTGGGATCTCTACGTTGTAGATTCTTGAATTAAAGAACATTGATTTGAAATAGCAAATTCTCATTCAAGTTGCTATAAATTTTACTTGATGTTATACTAATCTCATGTCGACAGCCACCACGATCCCTCATGAATTTCGTCGTGAGGTATCGTCCGGACGAGCAGCCATCCCTGAGACCGCATCACGACTCTTCGACCTATACCATCAATATCGCCCTGAATCAAGCGGGAGTGGATTACGAGGGCGGCGGATGCAAATTCATCCGATACAACTGCTCGGTTACCGACACGAAGCCAGGCTGGATGCTGATGCATCCTGGAAGACTAACACACTATCACGAGGGATTACGAGTGACGGCGGGCACACGTTACATCATGATCTCTTTTGTGGATCCGTGATAAATCTCATTGTGAATCTGTAAATTATCATCAAACATCAAAAGAAGAGAAAGATAGCGGTATCAAAGGAAAACGTAATTTTGGATGTGTTCAATGTTGTCGTCGATTAGAAACGTCAATTGCCACTGATGGACTGAACAGTGTATTTAACAGATGTGAAAGCTGCTTATTGTATTAGTTTTATTTTTATACTCTGAAAATGCACCTAATGTTTTTCATAATTAGCCAATTTATGATGAGAGATGAGAGATGAAATATATATATTGTACAATATTCATTGACATCTGAATTCACCAGTTCTTTCAAAGTATACATGAACAGATCAATAATAAAATTAATAATAAATGTTACTATAAATGACAAGTCTCATATTATCTACGTTAATCTTTTCTTATTCTGTACTTTTTTATCGAAAGGAAAAGGGTTTCAAATTTCTTCAACATTTTTGTTCTCGATTTGCCATTGTATATCTATATAATTTTTTAACATGTTACAATATTAGGAACATTAGGACAAATAATTAAAAGTAACGTCACCGAATAGCAAATTTTCAAAAATCGATTTTAATTACATCCCTGCACATTTATTTACAGAGTAAAAAACGTACTTCTGTCAGAATTAATCGCGACAGTACATGTTACTTGTGCAAAACTAACATAATTAAAGCCATATTATTTTCACTATGGATTAAGTACTCATTGAATTGATCTTGTTACATGAGTTTCAACGTGGACTTAATACCTTTCATTCACTATCATATTGCTTTCTTATCTCATTAAATTGTCCGGAATACAATGTGTAATTGTATTCCATTAAAGTTAAAGCACTCTTTTAAACACTTCATTCGTTTAGCGCCACTTTTGTGTGTGTATGTGTGTGTGTGTCAATTCTGGAATGCTACATGATTCAAAATAATTTAGAATGCAGCGTAAGTAAGAGGAAGCGAATTAAACGTAACGTGTTTATGCAAAATACATTTCCAAATCTTCAGTCGAGTTCTAGCCACATCAGATATCTGGTAATCACGAATGCTATAAATTTAAATTCACAATAACGTTTAATTTAACTAAATCTTATTTACAGTTTTGTTCGATTCATAGAAAAAAATGGTTATTTATATATATATATATATATATATTCATCTCAAAAACCAGCCCGTTTCAATTCGTTCAACTGATGCGCCAGTTTCTCTTCCTTAGTTCGCCTAGCTTGACCCAACTTTCGGCATTCGATGTATGTGCTGAGAAAACGCTCGACATCGATCTTCCTGTTGAGAAAGTCCTCGGCAATTTTTTCGCTCTTTTCGTGGCTCTCGTCCGCCGCCTGCCTCAAGCACTCTTTTATGTGATCCGGCGTGAAGACCTCGGACAATTTGTTGTATCGTTGTATGAGATGATCATATCTGGCTTTCAGTGCTGCCACCGTTTTCACCTTGTCCGCTACATCAGCCTGCAGCTGCTTCAGTTCGGGTTTTTTAGCTGCATTAGCTTCTACGAGAAGAGATACGAGCTTATTATAATAGGCAATCCGTTAATAGATACGCAAAATAGATTGAAGGAAATAATAAAAGTGCTTTTCTATTATTTTAATATTTCAATAAATATTTTTGTTCTCACCGGCAGTTTTTTCAACCCAATCCATAGCATCTTCGATCGCCACATTTATATCTTTAATTTGGGAATGTTTCTCCAGAAAATCGTCCAGTATGTCGTCATCCTCGCTGAGCCTCTTCAATTCCTCATTAGTCAAATTATTTAATTCGGGAAATATTATGCTTTGCGGCACTTTCGCCTGTGATTGACTCGGCAACGGCTGCTGATAATTCGCGTTCGCGTAATGCGAATTCAGGTAAGCGCTGTGCTGATCCGAGGTGTACCGCACAGGTGTGGAATTTTGGAGTGCGTTGTTCCTCGAGCTCGGAATGTACGTCGAGTGATGTGATGTGCAGCCGAACGATTTCGAAGTCGAGACGTACGTGTGACCGGAATTCGTATAGTTATAATTATAAATGCACGTGTTAGCATTGGAGGACGATAGATGTGGAAACTGCGTGTTGTAATACGAATTGAACGACGTCGACGGAATTTCGACGGGATACTGCTGAAGGGAGTAAGATGGCGAGTTTCTTTCCTGCAGGTCTGTAATCACACGTGAAAAATATCTCATTATCGATGCATAATAGAGCAAGTAAAATGGCTATACGTACCTGGATGAGATTTACTAGAGCCAGGTGAAATATCCTCTAATAATTGCGGTGGGTTTTTGCTAAATTCTCTGATAATAGCTTGGACGACCCGACCGAGATCACTGTGTACTGAAAACTAATGCAAGAGATTTATTATTTCGAATGTATAAAATGAAATACACAAATGATATATCACAAGCTTTTAATATAAATTTCCCCGCTTACGTTGAGTAATCCTGGCGCACTGGTAATCTCGCTATGCTCGTTGCACCAGGGATGGCTTATCGGTGGGGAAACTCTAAGTACTGGCTTCTCCAGAGGAAAATTCGGCGACAGGGAAACCATAATAGCCATTCGTCTCTCGCCAGCTTGAAATTCCACCTGATAGTCCACATTTTCTCTGAGCTCTATTACACTGGAAAACATTTATTCCATTACACTTCCGCACCTGCGATCAGCAAAATTTAAGACACCACAACTGTGACCTTGAGCCAGCATTAAATCTTAATGTTGTTAGCTCGGTCTTATATCCCCCTCCCCCCGTCACGGGATATTCATTCAAAAACGTCAACATCGTTTGCGTTGACTCGAGACAATGGCGTAGACGTGATTTCGAGAGAAAAAAAAATCTAGGAGGTGATCGCTATCGTCACAATAGATTCGTTCGCGTTGCCTACACTTCTTGCACTCAACGTCTTCGTTTTTTCCTGTCTTCGACGCTCGAATATACGTTCATCTCGCTTTAAATATAAAAATCTTTGAAAATTTCAAGCGACAAACCAACGAAAGAAACTCGTGACTGTGACTTTTGACGTGGACGGAAGAGCAGCGCTGCGAGAGAGAAGCGTGACGGATAATCCGATTGTTTTCGCGATGCGGATGACCGTACGCGACATGGAGTGGAAGCTATCGGCGATAATGCGGCTCAAGTGAGGTTAACGAGAGAGGTTACAAGATCGACGGGGGAGAAGCCTCCCCCGACGAGACGAGGTTCAACCTTACTTGTCGTTAAAGATTTTCAGAGTGTCGATTTGCCGTTTGCGTTTGACCGCGACATTCTCGATTTCCCCACGGAATATTCGCGATATCATTTAAGTGCCTGGATTTCCGATGGATTTCTCATCCGCTTGACCGTCGTCCCTGTCAACGCGACCATCCAGCAGAACAGCTGTTTTAACCTCGTCACACTTCACGCAGAAGGACAGAAGGGCCCCGATCGGGAAATGCGGAGCAGTACGTAGCTCGGTTACTAGTTGCGCTTGTCAAACGGCGCCACCGTCGCCGTTCCCTGCGTCAGAGGGACAGACCGAGGCCGCGTTCCGATATTCGCTGCCAGTACTGAAAGTCTATAGTGCGCGGTCACGTACACTGTGGATTCTCGGTACTGGCAACGAATATCGGAACGCGGCTTGAGAAAGAAAACCAGACAGAAAGAGAGAGAGAGAGAGAGAGAGAGAGAACAAGAGAGGGTTAAGAGGGAGAGAAAGAGAGGTTAGGAAAAGAGAGAAAATCAGAGAGAGAGAGAGAGAGAGAGAGAGAGAATAAGAAAGAGTTAAGAGGGAGAGAAAGAGAGGTTAGGAAAAGAGAAGAAAATCAGAGAGAGAGAGAGAATAAGAAAGGGTTAAGAGGGAGAGAAAGAGAGGTTAGAAAAAGAGAGAAAATCAGAGAGAGAAAGAGAGATTAAAGAAAGAGAAGTCAGAGAGAGAGAGAGAGAGAGAGAAAGAGAGAGAGAGAGAGAGAGAGAGAGAGAGAGAGAGAGAGAGAGAGAGAGAGAGAGAGAGAGAGAGTCGCGTTTCTGAGAAAAAAATGAGGAGCCAGAGCAAGCCTCCGATTCAAAGGTGGCACGTGGACGCCTCTATGCCCATGAAACGTCCACGTTGAACTACATAGCCGCATTTCTGAATCCTCCGTAGATAACATTCAAAAGGGTTTTCGCTCGCAACGCTCTCGGAATCATTTCATCCTTGTTTATCACGTGTTAAACAAGGACAGATTGATGTTCCATGTCAAGTGGAAGGTAGCCTGTATCGTTCTATATTTTGATTTCGGGTGCTATTAAACAACGAAAGGGCCTGTTTTTTTTTTAGCTGAATTTCTCGCACGAATCATCTTTTCTCTTTTCTCTCCACGTTGTGGAGAAAGAATATATTTTGATTCCACGCTACGTTCGCGGAGCAATCGCTCCAAATTGGATCTGCGATGCTCTTGTTATGCTTACATTTGTGAAGACGCGCACGTCAGAATCGTGACAGGGCATGTATTTATCTATTCGCAGTGACAATTGTCGTCATCAAGCCGGAAGGAAAATAATACGATATAATATCGCCTCTGTTATCAGAAAAAGATTTTCTGACGTGAAAACTGCAATTCTGTTTGCTTTATTAGATTGTCAGATTCATTTCTCTTCCCTTGAAGAGGGTCCGTTGTGAAGCATCTCGTTCGTCACCGCGAGAACGAGACAAGACTTTGACGGATCTCGTCGGGGTCGCGAGAAGGACCGGGTCGCGGCGGACTTTACGTGCGAGCAGAATTCGTTCTATAGTTAGATGTAAATGCCTCCCCGCACTTACAACAGCTTACATCTTTGTTTTCCCCAGAAATTCGCGGCGCGCCGAAAATAAACGCGGAACCGGCGTGACGCCGGGAGCGAACGTCTTCTTCGACGCGATCGGGGTGCTCGAATGCTCGGGAATCGCGTCATGTCGTCCCTTGTGCAGATAGACGGCAGCTTAGGCGAGGGTGTAAGTATGACGTAGAGGATATCGTCGTTTTCTTAAAATTAAATATGTACATTGAGTTATGTGTTCGTTAAATAATGATATATAATAAATATATAATATATTTATATCTTGAATAAAGCGAGCAGCGCCTCAAAGCATTTTATTATTTACGTCTTTTGGATTTGTTTAATATTACAATATGTCTTGTCCTCTAAAATATTTCATATAGTATTTGTGTCGCATCTGTCAATATTAATAGCTACATCTTTCACTCTTCCTCATTTTTTTTTCACATTTGATATGTAAATTACTGTCTCTTGGAAAAAGCGGGACATCTACAATACATAATATCTAATCTCGATTCATTTTTGAAGGGTGGACAAGTATTGAGAGTTGCTCTCAGCTTGAGCACGCTCTATGGAATCCCTATCGAAATCGAGAACATACGCGCTGGAAGGCCCAAGCCTGGTCTTGCGGCGCAACATTTGAAAGGTAATGCAAAAGCAGATTTTAATACATATATTTTACATTCTTTGTGAGATAGAAACCTCAATCCTGAATTGTTACAGGCTTGGAACTTGTCAAAGAGATGTGTAATGCTCAAGTCAGAGGTGGATACATAGGATCGACACGTTTGGAATTCCGTCCCGGTCCACTGAACAAGACCAAGAGGACGTATGTGGCGAACACGCAAACTGCCGGATGCATTTGTTTACTGGCGCAAGTAGCTCTGCCATGTGCCCTTTTCTTTCCATGTAACGACACGATCACGCTCATCCTTAAGGGTGGCACAAACGTTCCCATGGGCCCACATATAGAATATTTGACGGAAGTGTTCAAACCAATATTGAACAAATTTGGAGCAGATTTTGATTTTGTAGTTGTGAAGAGGTATATACACTCAATTTATTGTACCCGATTTTAAATTTATGGTTATATTGTTCTACATATACTAAAATTAATGACAAATGGAGGGGATATTATCCGAAGGGAGGAGGCGAGGTGCATTTACGTATAAAACCAGTCAGTAGCTTAAACGCGGTTACTTTAATTGATCTGGGAACTCCTCGGGGAATAACAGGATGGTCTTATGTAGCTGGATCAGTTCACATGAATGTATGTTATTCTCCGATTGAATCTACAAATGAATTCTTTTAGTAAAATTGAGTTAATTATGTCGCATATTTCATAGGAAGCGCATACAATGGCTAGCGATGCTAAAGCAATTTTAACAAATAAATTAGTGAAAAGCAACATTCGAGTACCACCAATTACAATCGAATCTTACAGAGAAGATAGAGCAATGGCTGTTGGAAGCGGCTGTGGTATTAAGTAAGGAACTACTGTATTCCAATTTTTTTTCCTAATATACAGATACAGATAAAAAAATTGAAATATAACATCAGTATAGTGTGCAATACCAGTACGGGATGTGTTCTCGGAGGCT
This sequence comes from Cephalotes varians, assembly GCA_037157785.1. NCBI lineage: Eukaryota > Metazoa > Arthropoda > Insecta > Hymenoptera > Formicidae > Cephalotes > Cephalotes varians. The sequence continues at coordinate 780,144 of JANQDE010000050.1, read as the reverse complement.
CTGGCTTAGGTTCCACACGCCAAGAGGAATCACTGCCAGGTGAGACAGCGGCTAACGAGATTTTAAAGCCGCTCCTAGCAGGTGCGTGTGTTGATGAACACACACAGGACCAGGTAAGTAAGTATCGAAGAGGTACCTCAACTTGAAATAATGAGCGATTTGTTGTAGATGATAATTTTAATGGCACTGGCAAAAGGTACTTCACGAATCAAAGTCGGAGACAAGAAGCTCACTTGTCACACGGAGACTGCTATGCAGATTGCGGAGATAATGTTAGGTAAACATGGACTTCGCTTCAACTTGTCGAAAAGCGCTGAAGATGGAGATACTTCGTCTTACATCTTGGAGTGTCAGGGATGTGGACTGATTAACGATCTGGTTAAACAATGATTATATGATGCTTTTAACTTATTGTTGCGCATGTGATTAACAATTTCGACGTAAGTATTACGTCAATCAATTGACTTTCGCGTTTGCATTACAAATAAATTGCAACATCAACATTGACATTCACACATATTTTCATAAAATTGAAAAATATTTCTAGAATTTTGTAAGAATATTAAAATCGTTTAAGCAATACAATTCATTAACAAGCATCATTATATATACATATGTACTATGGTTTTTGCGTGCTAAATCATGATTTGTTTAAATGTATCCTAAAATTAATCAAGCAGAAAGCTTTCATATCGCTAAATAAGTAAATACAAATTTGTCTCGCATAGAAAATCCTTATTTGTTATACGCTACTATACATACGAACATGTACCGAAAGTGCATTCTGATTTTGAAATGAAATATTTACACATATCCGTAATAATCATTTTAAGAAATTTAAAGAAATTGTAATAATTATTCTTGTTTTGGTCTAAAAAATGGTTCAATCGCTCGTAAGAATTCCTTCTCAAAGACTTGGCATGAGAAACGATTTACAGATGATCTGAAAAATAGAGTTGATATATAATAAAATCTTCATTTTACAAAATCAAATAATTATAAAATATTCTTTATTTATACCTGGCCGCAATTCTAATAATATTTCGTTCCTTTGGGTGCATTTGTATGATAGACGCTAGTACTTTGGCATATTCCACCTCGTCTTCTGCTAGAAAACCAGTTACACTACCTGCTCGCGTTTCTATGATGTCTGCCCTTGAATCATAGAATATTTTTTAAAATAAAGAAACGTTTTATTAAAAAAACGACATTAAGTCAATACATACTTCGGACCACCGGAAGCATGGGCCACCATAATTAATCCCGCGGCCATGCATTCCACGATGCCGATACCAAAATGTTCATTCCACATTGTGTGCAGACCAATCGTTCCTCTTTGCATCTCGGATACAAGCTCGGAGTAAGGTGCATTCAACTTGAACTCGACGTTCTTGTCTAAAGCCAAGTGTTTAGCCAAATCCTGCATATCCTTAACTCGCCTTTCGTCCTCGGTGTCTCGACAGGAACCGATGCAGATTAACTTGACCTAAATAGTATGATCAAGTTAAAATACATCTCGATGTCGAGATAAATCTCAAGCTTACCTTTTCCCAGACTTCCTCCTTAAGAATAGATCTTAGCTCGAACATTGCTCTCAACATGAGCGGATGATTCTTCTCCGGCCTGAATTGCGCGATCGCCACTATGCGTATGCCATCCTTTTCCTCGTCACTGAGAAGTGGCAGTTCAGTCAGATGCTCCACACTACACGGGGGATACACTCGATGGGTTTTCAATGGACATTTCCAAATAGTATTGATATGATCCTCGGTCCACGAGGAGTTCACGATTACGATCTCGGCGCAACTACCAACCAATCCGTACAACTGAAATGTTCTAGCGTGGAATAACTGTTTGAAAAAACTTATCTCTTTTTACCTACAAAATCAATCGATTGGGTTTGCTATATATACTTACACGCGCAAATAATTTATAGTAAAGTAATTTCGCTCCCGAGAACAACGGATTTCTGGCGATGATCCTCCGATTGTTGTGCGCGACAACTCTCCTGTAGACGTACTTCAGCATATCGGTCGAAATAGTGGGATAGTGCGTATACGATCCGACTCGGCAACCACCGATGTATTTAAATAAAGGATACGTAAACGCGTAACCCATTGTATCGATGTATATATCTACGATTTGTATAAGTACTGTATAATTATGTATAAACTTTTCATGTGTACTTGTTCAATAGAAACTGATAAAATGATACAAACATATTTAAACATTCTTTCACGTCACCTGGTGTAAGATTGTTTAACGCCTCAATGCCCAGACAGATAGATCCTAGACTTTGCCCCAAAAGCGTGAAGTAAGGATATGTAGAAGCTTCCACCCATTTTCGTCCATGCAAATAGACGAATTCAATATTGGACCGTAATTTCACGTTGAATGTCTTTTCGGTTTTGTTGAGAATCCTTTCGGGATCTGCGTCAAGATCGCCAGTGTATATAACAATGTGTACGTCAGGATACCTGGAAGTATTCAATATAAGATAAGAAGTACAGTGACGAATGTGAGTAACTGCAAAAATTTCAAGTTAGGCAAACCACAAATAATATCAGATGTCACAAAAAATGTTATTTTGGCGCATACTTGTTTTGTATAGCCTGTACCGCAGCCCAAAGCACTCTCTCGCCTCCTCCACCTGCATTGCAGTATGGATGAAAGATCCCAACGACCGTGCCAGAGAACCGTGTCTGTTGTCTTTCCTCACGATTCTTTGAGTAAAACTTTCTCCACTTTATCAATAGAATTGGCAACAGGATAAGTACACAGAGTACTTTACATACAGCTATTAGTAACAGCATGTTTACGAATAGGATTATGGGCGTCCTACAAAGATAAGTTGATTCAAACAGATATAGATATGCTTTAATATAAAGACTATAGATATACTTAGACATATAGACATAATTTCCTAATTGATTATAGAATATCACTATAATAAGCAAGGCTTTTACAAATATACTCTAAAGCTGATTAAATTACGTAGCAGTCAGTACAAATGTTGCAATCGAGGGTGTATTCCCCAAGACAAATAATCTCATGTAATGGGAGATAAAAATTTAATTAATCTAAGGTGACAATATGAAGTAGAGAAAACAGCGAAATAGAAAACTGCAAAGAAGAAAAATTATAATTAATATTATGAAACATTACTATAAGCAAGGCTTTTACAAATATAATCTAAAGCTGATTAAATTACGTAGCAGTCAGTACAAATGTTGCAATCGAGGGTGTATATCCCAAGACAAATAATCTCATGTAATGGGAGATAAAAATTTAATTAAGCTAAGGTGACAATGTGAAGTAGAAAACAGCGAAATAGAAAACTGCAAATAACTGCAAAGAAGAAAAATTATAATTAATATTATAGAACATTACTATAAGCAAGGTTTACAAATATAATCTGAAGCTAATTAAATCAAACATAAGTTTTGAGAGCAAGATTCTCCAGGTCGAATATTCTCGCGAGACAAAAGTCTAATTATTTCAATAAAGCAACGAGATGGAACAGTCGCAAAAAAAGTTCTTAACCCGTTCCGCACAAACGGGAGTATTTCGAGTCCAATTTCTATTCACGAAAATTTCTCGTAACTTTGAAAGATTCCCCACCTCCTTATATTTTATCTTCTTCTAAAATAAAATACAAGCATTTATTCTACTTGACAGTATATTCGTGAATTTTCATAAATTTTTTAAATCACTTTAAACAAATGAGACAGTGAATTACCGCCGTTTGTACAAGGTGCCGTTTTCCACATGGTGTTGCAAGGGTTAATACTAGATTTGCAGGGAGCCCTACACACCATGCAGGGAGCTAACGAACTGCTAACGAGGTGTCCCTTACATTAAGAAGTAAAAAATCATGTTCCCGGCCACTCGCGGATCTACCGCCTGTCGAGCTTGCCGACGTGTGACTTCGTGGCGATCCTCGAGCCGACGATCTTTCGCGAGCGGGAGTCAATCTCGCACGTCGCGCGACACCTAACCTCGCTCGTCATGCGAGAGCAACTCTCTTTCGCTTTAAATCGATGGACCCAGGCGTGTATTTACTTTGTGAGAAAACGATCGATTCCTCCGTCGAGAATCGATAAACTTTCTCAAGCGCGAGACAACAAAGGAGGAAAAATTATAACGATAGAACAAGATGCGAAGAAGATGAGGACTCGACGCCGATCAAACGACTCCTAATCTTTATGAACTACGGATGATAGATCGATCATCGATTAAGACGAGCGAATTCGACACTTGCTTCTCTCGCGCAAGATCTTCATATAACGAAATAATTTTCTTCCAAACTTGAGACAATTGTTGCTCGGGCAATTAAAATCTGCAAGGCATAAAATTGAGCGTATACATATGGATAATAAAAAAATCATTATTTTTTTTACAACGGGCGCTTCCAAGTCGTAGACTACAATTCTTTTATTATTTTCGTTACACTATATTATTCTTCCCTCCAGTTGCAGCTCCAATTAGAGTACATTATCTCTTTTTTCTTTTTTTTAATCAGTTCGAGCCGCCGCCATGAGGTCCGCCTCGAGCGGAAGTTCGCTTCGCGCGTCACGTGGGGGTCTCGCGCGCGCGTGTGCACTCTTCGCGCGCGCGTGTGCACTCTCTGTGCGCGCGTGTGCACTCGGTATGCGCGCGTCGCATCGGATCGCGTCGCGTCGCGTCGCGTCTAGCTTCCGCCTTGTTCGTGCGTGCCTCGTCGCGTCACGCAGCTTGTTCCGTTGCCCCGGAGCGAGTCTCTCTCTCTCTCTCTCTCTCTTCGTCCGCGCGATCGATTAATTCACGCGGCCAATCCCGCCCGTGCGAGGCAGCCGTGCGACGTGTGCACGTCTCGTTCTCGAGGAGGGTCCCCCGTGTGGCCGACGCTTAGGTTAAAAAGTCGCGCGAGCGGAAGCGTACGAGGTGGAGGATCCGCGAGAAACACCTGTCCGCGCGTTGTGTGCGCGCCTCCTTTTCGCGTCGCGCATCTCGGATCTTCCACCGATGTGCAGGCGCTGACGGGATCGGCTCGGTCGATCGGCTTGATTCGCTCCGAGCAACGCACGCCCGCGTCCGCGATCGCGAGGAAGAATGAAGAAAACGAAGTCGGTGGAGTGTCAGACGAGTAACGACTCCGACGACCCGGATACGGATGAAGGTATGTCGTGGGCCGCCTGTGTCTCACAAGTAACGCCTCTGTTTCGCCAGTGTTGTGCGAGGATCAAAGCGCAGAAGCGATACGGGCTACTTTGACAAAACGCACTCCGCTAAAAACGCGACGATATTGACTTCGGACATTTTGTCCTGGATGTCTATTGTGTTTTTATTAAATTTTATATGTAGGAGGCTTTTAATATGCAATCAGCGGAATTGATTCTATTCTACTATTGATATTCTATCGAAGAAAATTTTAAATTCTAAACAATCTTAGTTCTATAAACATTAAAATCTTGAACAAAGAAAGTTGTAAATTATGAAAGAGTGTGGTGATGAGGGAAGACGAAATTGCTATGCTAGAATGATTTGGCACGTATTATGGAACTATTTGGAATGAATTCCGATCGTAATTGTTCAATTATTCCCAACGTTTCTATTGTGTTTTCTAGGAAAAACAGAATAATGCTGAATTCATTTAATTGGAATTAAAAAAAAAAAAAACAGTTTCATAACACATCCATTCATTGTTTGTAGCTAAACTAGCATACATTACTTGTAAGATGAAATAAATACATATTTGAAAATATATTTGGCAAGAGAGAGAATTTTAAGGCAGCGACAAATAACAGACCTATAGTATTATTCAAATCATGCATGAATCGCTAAACGGTGTTTAAACAATGAAAATAATGTGTGCTTTAACTGAATAAACGATCCACATCTTCGTTCTGTTTTCTTAGACTGTGATAATAACAGATAACAAAAAGTAAATCCTATCATAAAACTTGTTTGTCTCATCAGCAGAAAAAATAAATACATTGTCTGAGCGTCCTCTAAGTTTGTCCGAGTATACATTGAAGATTGAGATGGAATTTGATCAATCAGAATAGAGAAACTTGGGTTTCTTCGTGTAATCTCAATCTTCAATGTGTAATTTGATGCGAACTTTAGAATATTCGGCTACAATCGTCCTTCATTGTCAATCTTGTAACTCTCAACACATTCAGAACTTTTGGTTTTTAAAATTAGCATCTCGAGTACTCGCATTAGCTTTCTGCTCGTCAAATTTGAGTTTTATTGAGTTTTATACGTGCGTTAACACAAAGATTCATCAGCTTTAAAAAGACAAGGTCTCAATTTTTCTCTGTTGATATTGAAACTTTATTATAGTTTCTTTAATTTAAATACATTGCTTAATCTATTATTTTGTTACCTGCCATTGCTTTATCTGTTTATTAAAAAAAAAATTGTCTCAATACTCTCTAAAATTTCGTTCCCAGTCACTACTCTTTCGCACTGTTTACCAATCGACATTGATCATGTTTCGATATACCTAATACCGAAAATCTATATAGTTCATGTTACGTATATTAGATTTTCAGTACTGACAGTGTATATCGGAATATGATCTACCATTATAAGTTATTTAATTTACTTGCAGAAAAGTGGACGGATGTTATCAAGAAAATACGTCGTTCCAAAAAGAAAAGGTGAGTAAGATACATTTATATGAACATCTTCTGATTTAAACTGGGAAGAGAACAAAATTTGATGAAGCAAATGTATGTGTATATGTATATATCTTTCTCTAAAAAGATATTTTGCAACTTAATTGCAATTTAATATGATTCAGAAACCTTGAGATTAACGGAGCGTTGCCAGTGAATCATGCGGAAAGACTACTAGCATTGATTTCAGTTTTTAGTGTCTTGTTACGAGGAGTGTCGTTCAAAAAAATTAAACGCAACAACGTGCTCTTGCGACTTGAAAGAGATCTCCAATTTTGTCATCGGGGTTATCTTATCTGCTGCAGCTGTATATAGACCTGCACATCGACTGGATCATTTATATCAGTGATGTTCAACCTTCTTTCAAATTGAGAATTTTTTTCAGAAAAATGATAAAAAGGTAAAAAAAAATCTCGCGGGCCGCCACATAATTATTTCGTTTACATAAAATAGAAAATACGCTATTATTTTTCCAGCCATGAATCGCCGGGCCGCAAAAAATTCACAGACAGGCCGCAGGTTGAACATCACTGATTTATATAATACATTTGCACACGAAAATGAATCAATCGCATTCAGTTTAATCGGGAGCTCTATATTCTAACGTCGTTTAGGGCGACGGGACAGTCGTCGCAACGTTGACCGCGGTTGTTTGCGTTATCGTGTTCAGCGACATCGCCTTAAAATTATTCAGTCGCACAAGGTTAGAGGTTTACTTGAAATACCCAATGCCACATACAGCTCCGTTATCAGTCAAAAAAAATAACACGTTCTGTTGTTCAGTGCCAGGCAGTAATAACCATTGTAGAAGTGAAATGAGAGTATTCCGATTTTAACGAATCTCTCTCCTGCGTCCGAAGAATTTCCCGGAACCAAATCAAGCAATCATAAAAAATAAAAACGCTGATATTGGCTCGATCGTTCAACGGTAGTCGAATTCTTTCGTTAGGCAACATAATTCACAAGCGCAAGCACGAGAACGCGATACTGTTTAATAACATAGTTGCGAGGATATAGCGTCGCGTTGTAATCGGAGGACCGATCGAATATCGAAATTGGAGTCCTGCAGATCGTCGCATGCGATCCGAATCCCTTCGGTGCAGAGTGTAACGTGTGTGTATTAACAGGTGCCTCTTTGTTCCCCCCCATGTTATCACGTGCACAGAATCACTCGGAGCAATATCAGTGCGCGTTCGTATCCATTCTGAGATACGTGACAGCTCATTATGAAACCTCATTAGTTATATACGTTTTAATGAGACTCGTGGGACCAGTGGTGCGTGTATTTAAAAAAATTCGTAGAAGATTCGCGGGAGGAATTTTCCGTGTGACGTGGCGAAATGATACGAAATTCCAAGAATGCGTGGAAATACAACGCGTTAATTGAGACGCCCGCCTTCGGGTAAGTTGTCCGATTACGTTGTAACGTGAGGATTCGAGTTTTCCCAAGAGTTCCCACACTCTCGGATCGACTGGTCCGATGAATCACGCTTTATTTCTTGTCATTAATTTCCTACGATTATCCCCGTATTTTTTTCTGAGATCCATCAGTAGCAACGTCTCTTTTGTTTAGAAAATGAATTCCGAGAGATATGGCCGGCACAAAATTGGATTAATCCTCGCGGCCATTCTCACTTTATTAAATGCGAGCACGTTAAATTGTGATAAACAACGATCGCGACAATAAATTATGTGCGGTTTAATAGCTATTAAGCGAGATCACGCGCATGATGCAAATATAGTAACTTTATTGTTAAGATACACACACACACACACACACACACACACACACACACACACACACAGAGTATGAGATCAATAAATAATAATGCTAAAAATTAAAATCTTTGAAGGGAGATAACTAGTGATGGGATTAAGTATTTTACAAGTAAATTCGAATCTGTTAGCGTAGTTTCGAACTTTCTCTGATTTCGAGAAATAAGAATATTTCCAACTAGACTCGAATTCTAGTCAAATACGTTCGAATTTTTTATGAGTACTTTACTAAAAATTTTATTTCTCTCGAATAAAAATGTTTATATGAAGCGATAATTATTTTAATGTATTATTTTATTACAATTTAAAATTTTTACAAATAATAAGAGATATAACACAAAATATTTGAAGTACAAAATTATTTTTTAATATTATATTCTTTATACTAACAACTTTCTTCGAGTTCTTACTTATAAAAAAATTCGATTTTTTATGATAAAAACTAATAAATAGTTTTAAATTCAATAATCCAACAATCAAGCTTTATTTTTTAGGATTCGAGTAATATTTATAAGAAATATAAATATGTTTCGAATCTTGTAGATATTTATTCAAATTTGAAATTAACTAGTCGGAATCGATTAAATGTATGAAATGTTATTTCTTATGAATGTTATTCAAATCCTAGAAAATGAAGCTTGATTATTGGATTTGACTCGGATTTCTAAGTATATATTGAAATTGATCCTATCTCTAGAGATAACGTTTGATAAGAAAAGATTAACTTTAATTAATACTTAATAACTTAAATTAATTTGCAGAAACTTTTCTCTTTTTTGAGAGTTGCATTTAAATCTTCTTAATCCCATTTTGCAGGAAATATGCACATTTAACATCTTAATTATACGAAAAAAAAATGATGTTACATTATAACATTAGTCTAATTGAAAATAATTTTATTAATTCAATAATAATTAATAAAGCAAATATGTCATTCTTTTATTTTAATAAAATGTATTGTTTGTTCTATCAATACTTGGCTTATTATTGAATTAACGAGATTATTTTTAATTAAACTAATGTTGTCATACATCTTTCTTTTTCAGTGTACATATACAATCTTTACGGAACAACTGAGATATTCTTATCATGACTACTTCAAAATGTAACTTGAGAATCCACTTAATTATAGATAAAAATGTGTTTATAATTTATAAATTATACTTATAAATTAATTAAATGTTTTATATCGAACAACTTTGCGAGTCGAGTGAAATGTTAATTCTTCGCTACGTCGCATCGCTGCATACTTAAAATGCAAAGTAAAACAGGTATTTGATATATTTGCAAGAGACACTTTGCAAGTAAGAAATGTATTTACTCTCTGAACTCGTGCAACGCCTTAAAAGAGTGCACGCCCGAAACTTTAATACTCTTCTGGAATTTGATTTTAAATCACTTGATGTCACGTTATTGGCATAAGACACGCATTCTTTTTCTCTCTTTTTTTCCGTCATGCACGAGTATCATGAAGTTCCCTTCAATCTCACTAGACGGAATCGTTATCTGGAGCATGCCTTTCTCTCTTGTCCAAGTAGCGCTTATCCCAAGCAGTCGGTAGTCTAGTTCACCTGATTCTCCGAATATTCACTCTCGCCTCGCACCCATTGAACATGTGCCATCGTATAACGCGCTGTGATATTGGTGTCTTCGCTTATCCTGAACTTTCTGACTATTACGATCGATTTCCAGATGCAAAATATATTTTTGCATAAACAATTTGTTACGGTGTGTGCGACTGATTTGAAGTGTTACGAAAAAAAAGATTAGCAGCAAGAATGTGTGTGTGATAGCCAAATGTGTGTAGCTTATAACTGAAATTTAGTTACCATGTCATAGATTTTTGCTATTGTAATTAATCTTTTTCTATCTTTTCTTTCCAACGTTGTTTGTGATGACGACGATGGGAACTTAGTGCTTCGTTATCGGGCTTGATACCTCCTTTAGACACGCGGAAGATTAATGACGATCACTTCAGCGAATTACCGCTGGCTCGTGGTCACATAAAGTTCTTGTTTCATTTTTGTAGCGATGTACATGTAATATTTACTGTGATACGTTTCTTAAGATTATCCTCGGCTAATCGAGATAAATGTAAAATGAGCAACTCGATGTGAGAAAATAAGTACACAATCTCACTCGACGAGCGCAAAGTTTGGCGCCGTATCGCGCCGTTTAATCTAACGCGAGATGACGAAGTTCAGGGGTCCGTTGATCCATCGGGTGAAGCTGGCGTATCGCAATCTAACGGATATCACGACGGCGAACGAAGTGGACCGCTCGATATCACATGAAAACATAAGGTTGCTCGGGTCAGTATGCAAAATTATCGTTTATATATAGAGTCGAGTCTGAGAAGTTGAATTGTTGATTTTCTAAAGCTAATCTCGATATAGCAAAGATAGAAATAAACATGTCAGCCTCTTCGGATCTCGAAATCGAGTTAGGATTATATTATACTTCGAACATCTGCTTTGAAAATCAAATATCTTCGATTCTCAGATTGCATGGGCTCAAGGATTTTTCACATGATAAAATCGAACGATATTTATATATCGTTATTTTCTCTTCGTCTGATTTCTGATGATAATTGCGATTACCGTTCAGTACTATTGCAATGATGATGATACTTATCATATTCGTAATACACATTTACACACAACAGATTATTGTGAGAATTTCACGTGATACCTTCTTAGGAACTAAGGAAAATTCAGCGCTGTATTGTAAGCTACAATGATATCAGCGGAGATTCTTATTAGATCCTTATTAGTACATGGTGAGATCTTCATTAAGTCCCTTCCGCAGTGTGCACGCAGAGTGTCTAGCTTGTCAAACGAAAGTTCACGAGCAGAAAGCGTGGAGGCCTTTTACTCGAACGCACAACTTTCACGCGCGTTAAAATTAAGATCGCTAGTCGTGGGACTTGTGGACATAAGATATATTCGTGCGTGATCAGAATTTACGGTTGCATTAGCAGCGTCTCACGATATAAAACCGTCAAGATACATGAACGTCCTTGCCTGACGGTGTTATCGGGTCTGCCTTTGACGTCGATCATGCTCGACTTATCACGTACACGTGCACTCCGTTTAATTCGACGTTCTGTCGTGATAAAATGCCACATTGTTCGGCGATTAAGAGACTCTCGCGCTCATCTGAAGAATAATACGACTTGCTGCGGCCAATGACGCTTATCTTTTACATTTATTATAGTGGAAAAGATAGTATTATAGCCCCCATTTACAATGTAAATGTAAATTGTAATATAATGTAAATGTAAAATGCAATGTGAATGTAAAATATAATGTAAAGTAAAATGTGTCATTTTATACAACTTTGTTAATAATCAATATATTTAAATTTAAAACTTAACGATTACGTTCGTCAAAGATTGTTGTTCAATCGATTCAAAGTCATGAAATACTTATTATTATACTTAGAACGTCATTTATAAAAATATGATAATACTACATAATGGTTCACGAAGAAAAACAGGAATTGTGTGGTCTATACAAAATAGATTAAAAAATTTAATTTTAATTTAAAAAAAACGCAATATTTAATCACAAAGTTATATATTTACAAAAAAATATTGTCAAAAATGTATATTGCAGAATGTGTACAAATATAGTATATACGTACATAATTTCTCTCATATGTAAGTTGCTATCAGTACTAAAAATCTATAGCTTTAGCTAAAATATTAAGCATCTCATTAATTATTATTTAACATTTTAGCTCAGAAATTGATTTATGGTATTTACTGTGAATTATCCTTTGTTTTAAGAATTTTTTAAATTTATGTATAATGTCGGTAACCAATAAGAAACAATACAGATAGAAGAATTTCATATAAATAAAACAATATATAGATGTCTAAAAATTTTTGACCAAGGCTGTATATGTAACGTAAACTATAGATTAGCAATAGAGACAATTGATTTATCGAATAACTACTTTGAAAATCTCAAAAGAGGCCATACATTATCAGGATGCTTAGGGAGCTACAAAATGCCATACTATTGTTTAACTTTGCATCGAAATGTATATAGTCAAATATAATGTTAAATAACAAAACACTCAAGTGTACACATATACTCTAGTAGCACAATTCATTGGCGCAATGTTGGTCCAATATATTCCCAATATATTTTCATTGGCTAAACATTAGGATACGTCCGAGTTAAAGAAGAATGAGGAAGTCTATAATTAAATTCTAAAATGTATCTTGAAAGCGTTCCGAAATGTTTGAAAGTAAAAATGCGTTGTAATAAATGCTGGCTATTGTTTATTAGTGCATAGTGGTATATTAACGCCATTGTGTTTATATATTTTTATATAACGGCGGGTTACTAAGCAAATGATTGCATAAATAAGAAATTTGCCACTTAATAACGGAGATATTCTTAATAAAGAGGGGCCATTTATCTACACGGGTCATAATACCATATTCTCCTCTATAAATCCAACTGACGCTCGCCGGAATATTATTACACGATTGTAAACATTATCAATTGTGTAATTATATCTTTGTGATTGTATCATAATTTGCATAATGCATTCGCAGTCTTATTTGATGTTAAAATACGATGGAAAAATTACATGTGACGTGTGATAAAAATGTAATCAAGAATAATTTGGAATGATAAGGATAATTCAAAATGGTAATTTGAAATGATAAGGATAACTCATTCTGGATTATCCTTATCATTCCAAATATTCCTTAGTTCCTGTCGTACATAATTTCAGAAATGAAATATCTTTATCATTCCAAATTACCATTCTGGATTATCTTTATTATTCTAAATTATTATTATTTTAGATATATAGTTATTGTTCCATATATGTTAATACAAATCAACATAAATTTCTGTCATAAATTGAAATTTTTTTGAGTTTGAATGAGGTCATGGAAAATGCTCGATGGAAAGCTCATTCTTCGTCTATGGTGACGAAAACAATTCCTGATCATCCCCTAACGCCCATCCGGGCACGCTCAGTGGAACTCCAAGTATTCGAGCTCTTCATCGAACGGTCCTTCCGCGCCTTCCAGGTCGGCATTGTCACGTATGCCGAGCTGGTCGCGTATCAGCCAGCTCTCGCGCGATCGTTCGGCTTTTATCCTTTCTGCCAAGCGTGAGAACGAAGTGCCGTGGGCAAAAAGGTGATTCGTGAGCAACCGATCGTGAGGCGGACGATTACCGAAGTTATCAGTCGCTCGGTGATATCAATTCGAGTATCGCGTAACATATCTTTGGTGCCGCGCCTTCCCCACTTGTAACGCCGCCTTCAACCCGCACACGCTCGTAGAAATTGTCTACGTTTCTGCCGGTGAAAAATTGTATTCCCACAGGAGATGACGATCGACGATCGTGCGTTTCTTTGGATCGCTCTCTCCGCGGCGTATCTGACCGAAATAATCGAACAATAGTTGGAGTTTGGTGAACAGCGAATCCGGCCCGGTTTGCTAACGGTGGTTGAAATCGAATCACGATTTCGTATCGTGGTTTTTATCGGAGCGCGACAATGACCAGGCGGACAATGAAGTAGAATTTTCCTTGAGATATCACGGTCTCTCTCTCTTAACGATTAATGTTCGCTAACGGGGAAAACCGATTGTAACATGTTGCATACGTTATTTGTCCTTAAAAATTTGCAATGCTCGTAAATAAAAACAGGAGTGTCCTTGTGAAGTAATTATTTTTCTGGAATATTTTCCGGAAGTTACTCTTGTACCTCGACACAATTTAAAAAATCAGCATCATTTTTTTTTTTTTAATTAACGATTGCCTCTGCGTCGATTTGTCGAACTTTGCTCCCAACTTGTGCGACTTTTATTCGTGCTTATCTCCCCGTGTCACTCGATAGGAAATAGATAATTTTTGAGAGTCTAAGCAGATAAGAAACTGCGGCGTATAACGACTTCCAAGAGTAATAAAAAAAAAAAAATCTTCAAGATTCAGTATTGTAAAACTCTATTTGATGATGAAAGGTGAGGAAAGGCTGCCTCTCCTTAACAAAACTTACGGCGCCGTCGATACTATCTGGTAAGCTTCCGCAGAACTACGATTGTTAATTGTTACGCAATATTATACGTCTATATTAGAAAGAAAGAGCAGAACCGCCGTTCTCGAAACCATTTCTGCAAAGTTACTTGAAATTTAATTGATTTTCTGTTTTCTTGTAAACCAAACCGGAATTAAAGAAAAATGGAGAATCAAATAAATCTCACAATTAGTCAATTTTAATAAATGATTTTGGGAACGATTTATAATCGATACATAATTTCCTCTTCCATAATTCCTTAAGCATCTTCGAGATCAATGCAACGCAGCCACAGCTCGAGCTTCGGAAAGTCGAATTGAAACGGAACGGACTCGCATTATAACTCCTTTCGGTTTCTCGACTGTATTTTTCAATAGATATCAAATTTATGATTTATAATCCTATCTGCCTAGTTATTCCAGCGAATCAGTTCATTTGCACATTGTTTGTAACGTTCGCGACGAACATCATTGTCTGCAGAAGCTCGCAGAAATCTGTTTTCGCGGTCGACATACTACCGTTATCTACGAGTTGCAGATAAAGAGTGAGAATTTTTGACAAAATTCGAGATAACCGACTGACGTTCCTTTCATTGTCTTCCGATGATAGATCGTCATATGCTGAACATCAGACTTCTCTGCTGTGAATTAATAGCGCACGCCATTAATTTGTAACTTCGTCGAATCTCCCTGAAACTTTTGTAACATCTTTATCTACGATATATTCATAGAACGATGAATATGGGATTTCTCCGTTTATTACGGGTTGAGCAAGTGTGTAAACGAGATTACCACAGTAAACAAAATATTAATCGATTTAAAATACTGCGAGATCATCGCGGCCATTTCGAAATGATAAGGACACGATTCTCTAATCATCTTGTGCATATCTTGGAAAAGAATGCGTGGAATATATTGTTAAACGAAGTAACAATGGCTAAATACAAAATATTTTGCCGCTAATTTATTAAAGTAGTTTTAAGAGGTAATATGTTTAAAGCAATAAAATAATTTCATTCGGAAGACAAAAAACGATTTATAGACACCTTTGCATAAAAATGGATGAAATTCAGTTATTAATTGATATTTTTCACGTAATCCACCCATTGCACTGAATTTCAACAATGAAACACATCATATTGTACACGGAAAGAACGGTTTTGCTGAAAGATTTAAAATTCTAGCTGGATACAGATCAGAAAAATAATTTTGTTGATCTATTAAAATATTTATGTAGAAATTAGTTGTTAAAATATCAAAATTTTTTGCAGCATTGCTCATTATTATTTTTAAGATTGCAACCAAATTATTTTGATGATCTAACAAAATTAATTTCAGATTTGTATTCAGCAAAATTTTCGATTCCTCAGCAAAATCGTCACACGGAAATTCTTTCCGAAAAAACCGAATTAAGATCGATCTACATCCTAGCTTTATTGCGCTAAAATGTAAAAGTCACTTACGTTATACAATTTTGAATTCACTATGAATATTTGCAGGAATGCCTCCGACGATGATGACAATTACGAGCGTACCACGCACCTGGTGCGCGTACCGCGCGCGGAAGCGGAGCAGACTAGCGTTGTTAAAATTAACATTAAGGGCATGTCCTCTCAAAGTTGTGTGACGAACATCGAGAGGATAATCGGCAAACGGCCCGATGTTGTCAGCCTCAGGGTAAATCTGGAGGAGAGAGCCGGTTATATCAAATACAGGACGCACGACACTACGCCGGAAATATTGGTAGAAGCGATCAAGGAATTGGGATACTCTGCCTCCCCGTCATTGTCCGACGTGTCCACGCAGTACGAAATGAAATTCTCCTCAATACTTAACTCCAACACTTGTGTCATACACATAGATGGAATGACGTGTACGTCGTGCGTTAAAAACATCACAGGTGAGTCGACATATGAGGATAAAACAAATCCAGGATGCGTGATTCAGCACTCATGGTTCACATCAGTGACACCAGTATCTGAAAACTGAACACTAGGAAGTTTTAATTTCTGTTTATTACATATACTCGTGGACAATGATTCGTTCTCTTCTAGATCTAGTGAAGCAAGTTTTAAAAGATGCTTACTCCAAAAATCGTAGGTACATATGAAAGCGATACATTAGGTAACGTAAAACACACACAACACATGAGATTTACATGTATAATTGTATAGTAGAACAGATATCTTTCGAATCATTGTTCACGGATGTATAATCTTTGCACCCATTTCAAAAAATTACACTGTTTGTATATAAACAATAATTGATGTTTCCTTAATTGAAAAGTGTGTGGCCAAATAGCTATTGAGCATATTCCCCCAATCCAATTAGGAGTTAAAATAAATACCGAATGAAAAAGCTGAAAATAAATATATAAGTTTCAGTATTTTGCACCGATTTTCTATTCCAAAAGGTTATAGAATTATAATTCCAAAGATTTCATTCAGTTTTTAATTAAAAAAAATATGAAAACGTTGGAGTTTTGCGGCGTATAACGACTTGTTTTTTTTGAAAGTTTATGATTTCTACTTTTCAGTGAATAAGAAATCCCATCAAAATGTCAATAAAAAATTAGAAATCGCAGTGTTCCAATTAGATTTTTTGTACTTCCGGTTGGGTTTTGGCAATGAAAATATCACCAATCGATTCTCTTATTTCCCTAACTGGATTAGGAGAACATCTTGGTCGCATTCTTTTATATTTTATATCTAGATCATAGACAAAATCTCATATCGCATAAATCCTCGATATTTCCTATAAAGCCATGTATATCTTCTTCCGTAGATGTTCTATCCGAAATGCCTGGTGTCAGGAATGTGAACGTTAGCCTGAAGAATAAGGAAGCCACCGTCACTTATGATAACGATTTAATGGCTGAACATATAGCAACGCATATAGAAGACATGGGCTTTAATGCGTATGTAAAAGGAACGAACGACCTAAGATCACATAATATTAACAATAAAAAGAAGAAAAAGAAGAAGAATAAGACGGAGGTGATATCGCAAGCAAATGGCACTGGTGATGTCAAAGAACAAGTGACGTCTAAATGCTTCCTACATGTAACAGTATGTTGTGTTTCATATTTTTGATCCTTCATGTACATTTACAAATTTTCCATGTAATCACATAGCGTTAACAGTATAAGCGGCTGTATAATAATGAATTGATTTGTTTATGAAAAAGGGTATGACTTGCGGTTCTTGCGTCGCTGCGATAGAGAAACACTGCAAGAAGTTATACGGCGTACACAACATATTGGTGGCTTTGATGGCCGCAAAGGCAGAAGTCACATATGATCCCAGCAAAATAAGAGCGGGGGATATCGCCTCTAGTATATCGGAATTGGGTTTTCCTACGACTTTAATTGAGGAATTCGGGACTGGAGAAGGCGAGGTCGAGTTAAGAGTAAGATAGAAGATTTAAAGTATATTTTTATTAGGTGTGTGCAAAAGTTTAGTCTTTTTTTGCTTTACGTGTCTAATTATATGCAATAATATAGTCATTAAAATATTTGCCCTTATTTTCTATTATTTTTTGCTATCTTTTAAATAAATTTTGGATTCTTTTGCAAAAAAAAGACATTTGTTTAGAGACAATAGAATTGTCGATACATTTTTCTCAGCCACATTTTTAAGCGCTATTCAGCTAAAGAATGTTGCATCAATCAGAATAAATGATCCGAAGTCAGGTGAATACGCCATGTGTGGAAGCACCCAGTTTAAATTAAAAATAATTTGCTGAATACAAAAAGCAACATGCGCTATCGTGCAAAATGACTTTCCTCGTAATAAAGGTCTTTTCTGTTCGTCGGCCAAATTATTCAACTGACGACTATAACGCTCGGCAGTATTTTATCTGGAGAAACTCGTAAAACAATATCCTTTATATCTCATTAAATGCATGGAAAGATTTGACATGGATTTTCAATTGATGTTCGCTGGTCGAGATCTACCCATGAATGTGTACATTTGTCATACGTAATCCATTTTCGTTACTGATAACTACTTTCAACAAAAAAAAATCCTTACGTTGTCTGGCAACGAAATGCATATGTTGAGATGGCAATGTTGTTTTGGAGAATTCATGCTCATTTTCCGAGCATCTGTATTTTTCTCATCTCATGCAATTGTTTCAAAACTGTTGCTCGATCAACTCCCAACTGCTCCGCGAGTTCTTCTTACATCTATGACGATGATTTTCATTCATTAATTCTTGAAAATCATTGATATCCAATTTTTGCGGTGTTCCAGAACATGATTGGTCATTGACATCAAAATCATCGGCTTTAAACTATCGAAACTAATACTTGCAAGTATTATGAAACATAACATCTTCACCAAAGAACAGAGCAAATTGATTTGCTTTAGCTGCGTTTTTCCTTCGTTGAAACTCATAGCACATGCAGTGTCGAATATGTTATAGCTTTTCATCGCTTATTTATCTTTAAGATTTTACAAGATCATGTTAATCATAACAAATGACGTCTCACAAACTTCGATATCAATTCTTCAAAAACGCAAAAAACGAGAATTTATTTGAAGTTTAAATAATTATACCAGAGCGTTGAAAAAAGACTAAAACTTTTGCATAATAGATATTAATGACATTAATTGAAAACAGATCGCTTTGTCCGTTTAGTTGGGATTCTGGAAATAAATCCTGTGTGCTCGTTTTATAATTCTAAAACGTGTATGCTTGATATAAAAAGATTTAAATTATATCAAAAATTAGAGATTTTTATAACTATTTCGTAGCTTGTGGAAACGTAATATTCCTGATTGATTTCATTTCAGATTTTGGGCATGACGTGCGCGTCGTGCGTAAATAAAATAGAATCGGCCGTGAAGAAGCTACCTGGCGTACGATCGGCAATGATCGCTTTAGCGACGCAGCGAGGCAAGTTCAAGTACGACGTGGAAACGACCGGTGTCAGAGATATTGTCGAATGTGTCAATAAATTAGGTTTTACCGCCAATGTGTTTACCAACCGAGATAAGGAAAATAGAGACTATCTGGAGCAAAAGTAAATATAATTTGCGATATGGATAATGTATGCATCACGATGTACAAGGGATTTTTAATAACCATTGTTGGTGTTGCAGAGAAGAGATAAATAAATGGCGAATAGCGTTCTTAGTATCATTGATTTTCGGAGTTCCGTGTATGATAACAATGACGTATTTTATGCTAATCATGTCCCTCAATAACAAGACGCACGAGGAGATGTGTTGTATAGTGCCTGGTCTTTCTTGGGAAAATCTGTTACTCTTTGTATTCTCCACACCGGTACAGGTATGCGTAACGAGATAAAAAACATTTAGCCTTATCTATTCCTGCGCATGTTTTGAATTAACTATTTGTATTACTACACAGTTTTTTGGGGGTTGGCATTTCTATGTGCAAGCCTATAAAGCTTTGAAACATGGTACGACCAACATGGACGTTTTAATCTCAATGACTACCACGATCTCATATCTTTACTCCATTGCCGTTCTCACTGCCGCTATGATAATGCAAGAAAACGTCAGTCCATTGACGTTCTTCGACACTCCACCGATGCTTCTGGTTTTCATCAGTCTGGGAAGATGGCTCGAGCATGTGGCGAAGGTATTTCACCATGATTCAATTCCTTCTGTAAAAAAATATATATGATATATCAAAAATAAAATGTATTGTTTTGCTTAGGGAAAGACATCCGAAGCTCTTTCAAAACTATTATCTTTGAAAGCCACGGATGCAGTATTGGTTACGTTAGGGAGCAATAACGAAATACTATCGGAACGCTTAATAAGCGTCGATTTGGTGCAACGCGGCGACATATTGAAAGTGGTCCAAGGCGCCAAAGTGCCCGTCGACGGCCGCGTGCTATCCGGTCAGTCAACCTGTGACGAGAGTCTGATCACGGGTGAGAGTATGCCAGTGGCAAAGAAAAAGGACTCATTGGTGATTGGCGGCTCGATCAATCAGAACGGACCGTTGCTCGTCACCGCCACGCACACGGGCGAGCACACAACATTGGCACAAATCGTTCGTTTGGTGGAGGAAGCACAGACGAACAAGGCACCTATACAACAGCTGGCCGATAAAATAGCCGGCTATTTCATACCT
The DNA here is from genome assembly GCA_037157785.1 of Cephalotes varians. NCBI lineage: Eukaryota > Metazoa > Arthropoda > Insecta > Hymenoptera > Formicidae > Cephalotes > Cephalotes varians. Next base: position 759,545 of record JANQDE010000050.1, on the reverse strand, counting down.
CTGGTCATAGTGGTTTCTATAGTGACGCTAGTGATTTGGATCATTGTTGGCTACATGAATGTCGAGCAGCTACCTATATCGCACAACGATCAGCTCAATAAGCACAGCACGAATCGCGAGGAGATTATATTTCAGTACGCCTTTCGAAGTGCCCTGGCAGTACTCGCGATTGCTTGTCCTTGCGCACTTGGCCTGGCCACACCGACCGCAGTTATGGTTGGTACGGGTGTAGGCGCGTTGAATGGCATCCTAATTAAGGGCGCTGCGCCACTGGAGAATGCACACAAAGTCAAATGTATCGTTTTTGACAAAACGGGAACGTTAACGCATGGTGTTCCAGTCGTCACCAAGATCGGCTTGTTCGTAGAAGAGAAGATTTGTTCACTAGGGAAGATGCTGCTGGTTGTTGGCACGGCGGAAGTAAACAGCGAGCATCCTATCGCGTCAGGTAAATTTCATGCTTCCTGTGTAATTACATTTTACAATTTACATTGAAACACACAATAATCGTTAATTCTTTTTTTAATTCTCAAGCGATCGTACGCTTTGTGCAAGAAACAATTGGATCGGCAATTACTGGACAATGTTCGAATTTTCAAGCGGTCGCCGGCTGCGGGTTGAAATGTAGAGTAACACATTTGAACGCTGGATTTTTACAAGCGGTGAAATCCGAGAAACTCATCAACTACATGAATCATACGTTCCATACGCCATTTGGAACATACAACATCAGTAACGTGCCCATCGAGACCATGCCGCTTGTTGAAGTATCACAAGAGAAACAAAACATAAATTTGAAATTACTTTTAAATCTTATGAAGCGCGATTATGATGACATAGACGACGTGTACGAGGTCTGCATCGGTAATCGAGAATGGATGCGTCGAAATGCGATTAATATCCCACAGGACGTCGACAAGAAGATGGTTGAAGAAGAAGACTCAGGACACACCACAGTCTTAGTCTCAATAAACAATCTTCTTGTCGCCATGATAAGCGTCGCCGATACGGTGAAGCCCGAAGCACATCTCGCGGTTTACACCCTGAAGAAAATGGGATTGCAGGTGATTCTCTTGACGGGCGATAACAGGAAAACCGCGGCTGCGATTGCTAGACAGGTACGGAATAACAAGATCCTGTTATGCATAAAAGATTTTAATTTCTATGGTAAGATCAATTTTTATTGGTTTTACTTCATGGGTATATATAGGTCGGCATCAGCAGAGTTTTCGCGGAAGTATTACCATCGCACAAGGTGGCTAAAATTCAACGACTGCAGGAACAGGGTTTGAAAGTCGCCATGGTGGGAGATGGTGTCAATGACAGTCCGGCTCTAGCTCAAGCAAATGTCGGCATCGCTATCGCATCGGGAACAGATGTTGCCGTGGAAGCCGCCGACGTGGTTTTGATGCGCGTAAGTCACGTACAAATAAGAAAAAATAATATGTTCTATAAATTATACATAAAATCTTTTTTTTTATTACACGTCAAATCTTTTGCAGAACGATCTTCTGGACGTAATCGCATGTTTAGATCTATCGAGGAAAACGGTCCGTAGGATAAGACTGAATTTCTTATTCGCTAGTGTCTACAATCTTCTGGGCATTCCCATAGCTGCCGGAGTATTCAGCTCCTTTGGTTTCTTCCTACAACCATGGATGTCTTCCGCCGCCATGGCTTTAAGTAGCGTATCAGTAGTAGGAAGCTCCTTATTATTGAAGCTGTAAGTAGCGATATCTTTTTTTAATTATGGATTTTAATTTTATTTATAATGTAATCTTAGAGAAGGAAAGAAAGATTACATTATTCATCTTATAATGAATAGAATGTTTTAATATATATTGATTATCTCTCTGTATAGTTATCGTAAACCGACTAAAACCACGTTGGAAACTCCCGAATATCTAGCAGCTATGCAAGCCACATCGGGAATGACCGATTTGGATACGATATCACTCCATCGTGGATTGGATGATACGGCCATACCAATGAACAGCTCAACATCCACACTGTCCAGGTATAAACAAACGAACACGTCGTCCTCACAAAACTGTAACTCCATTGCTTGACATTCTTATACATTATAGTTAATTAATGTTAACTCTGGAAGAAAATTAATTATTTGTTTCTTATACTAACCATGTACAGAATGCCATAATTATTTTTGATAATGCAACTTACGTTCTTCCCTGTCGCTTATTGAAATATCGATATTATATTTGTAATTATTATTGTTTGCGATTAACATAGTTAGAAATCAAATGAAACCAATTGATAATTTCATGCTTAATATCCTTTGTAAATAATCTATAATTTACTTAGGCACATTTGATAAGTTTACGTTTTTTTGTAAAATATATTTTATATATTATATATTTATGCAGGATGATTCTTAATTACATTTTGATTTAATTTCAATATAATATCAATATATCAATATAATATCAATGTAAATTTTTCAACTCAATGTAATATTTTCCCATAATTTTCTTTTGAAACATATTTTCCTAATAGTTTTCACGATTTTGTAACAGTATAAAAAAACCAACTTTTGCCTAACTTTTTATTTAAATATCTTGAAAAGAGAGATAAATTGATATTAAATAATTAAGAAACATTCTGTATGTGTGATGTGTTCTTTAAAAGCAAATTGTAATATTTCATGTATGACGTTATATTATTTTTATTTCATAATGACTGGAATTAGGCTGAAATAATAATTTCTGAAAGATTTATTTCAAACGTTATAAAAGTTGCTTATTTTCTGAAAATGTTGGTTTGTTACTTACAAAAATAAGACTGAGAAAAGAAATATTCTCACCTGCGAGAGAAATGTATTATCTAACTGAAATTATCCTTATCATAGATATAGTTGTTTACAATGAATAATGAATGAAATTAAATAATTAATGAATAAAATTATGTTAATTATTATAATAATGAGTGAAATGTATAAATAGGTTGCTCTGTGGAATATTTAAAGAACCGTATGGATACAATGTATTATGGATTTGATTTTACTGTACAAATATTTTTTATGGATAAATACTCATATGTGCATTTTTAATTACATTACCTAATCCTACTTACGACTAATATATTTGCAGTGGCCACTTTTCACCTGCATCGAATGTAATTATATACCCCACAGAAAAGATCTCATTTTTATATTATTCACGCTGTTAATATACTCCATCGGGAAAGGTAACAAATACATTATTTGCTGAAGTGCAATTTACAAAACTAATATAATGTGCTAATATGCTATATGTCTTTGTTACTACTGTTTGGATAGCAAATTAGCTAATGTAAAAATTATATGTTTGCGCATCACATAATCTATTTGCAGAATATTTGGAAAATCAAAAGTCGAGGTGGAGGGCCATCTTCTTGAGGAAATAGATGAAATTGACTTAGCCGTGGATTTTTCGAATTATCGTAAAAACGTGAAGACCTCTACGGACATAACTTCCGTATGAATCTTGCAAGAGTATTGTCTGACAAGCATTTTTTTCTTTCGTTAATTTTGCAGCAAATTAATCGAACGTTACCAATATTTTTTTTATATTTAATATTAATATTATTTTATAATATATAGCTAACAGAAGAGATTGCATAGTCAACTAACAATTCTATCATATTCATATAGACAATTTTCGTCTGTCACATTAAAAATAAGCTGCATTACGAAAGTAATATCAATAACTCGTACAGACTTTGTTGCTTTGTGAATCGATTTCAGTGATATTTATGTTCAAACGAATCGATTGATATATTTTTATGTTAAAATGTAAACAATACTGATTCATCTAATTATGAACGTTTTGATAACGTACTGCTATCGAAGTATATAGCAATACTTTTTATTACAATTTTATTACAATACGAATACAAGTTTCAGTAGTCTTATCTCATTACATAGATGTACTTCATTCAAATAGTAAATAAAAAAAATTACATCTTACATATTTTAATCCTTCTGTCAATACATTAATTTTTCACCTTTTCATTAATGCATCGGATATTCACTGCATATTTCAAAATATGGTTCTGCAAAAACGTCCTTAGCAATTACTAAGCCTGGGAAATTTTCTTCTATCATATTTTAAAAAATTTCTGAACAATAAAAATCTTGATCTGCTTTATGTTGAAAAAACAGTTTTAACATGCTCAGTATTATTGCTAGTATTCATAATGCACAAATATTTGTTAAGAAGATATTTTTACAAACTTTTCTTCATAAAGAAAATGAAAAACGAAGAAAATGTTAGATATGTGCATAGATATGCTCCAATGTACCTTCTTTTGCGATAATAAAAAACTGATGTTGCCCGATAAAGCAACAATTCGTTACATGTGCGTCTGTATGGCGATTATACGTCCATCATATTTCGATATTTTGTTAAATATCTATATATGCATTATCAACAAAAACAATATACTATCCAGATTGTGCAAAACGCGCGACGGATTGTATCTAATAAGCCATTCGAGTAATAATATTATATAAATATTGTTCACATTTTTATATTGTTTTTTTATTGTTATTTAATAGATAAAATTGGGATCATTATTCTTATTTTTCATTCTAAGGATATTTTCATTGTACAAGTTTTATCAAAATCGGCATGTATCAATTGGGTAGTGTTCCTAGTAGGAATATTTAGATAGCAATGAACTTCTGATAGTATATTACAGTTCTGCAATGAAATATTGAAGAAAATATTTTGTATTTTATCGAAGTGGTTTTTATATTTATTTAAAATGGAAAATCTTCAAACATTGCCTCAATTTTTCGTATTTGTAAAAAATTAATCGTCGATATACGAATATATTGAATAGTATAATATTCGAAGTAAGAAATTCCGAGTTCCGATTAAAACGTAAAAGTGAAAAAGAGATTACATCTATATGAAATTGTTTCTTGTTAATCTTGTAAAAATGAACATCAAAACGTTATAACGAATTCGCCCAAAAATATAATTTTTAACATTTAATCTAATATACATATATATATATGTGTGTGTRTGGGTATTGACAGCATTGACAGAAGGATTAAAAAATATACGTTTTCTATATTTTTATTATATTATATACTATGAAACATTGCACGTTCTTTTTTACTTTAGTTTATTAAAGCATAAGATACAAAACCATTTTATATAAAATGTACTAGAAATCATGAAACTTTGGAAAAATTAAAAGAAATCTTTAAAGTTTGTATCATACTAATTTTTTTTTTAAATTATACATCTTATTTTCATCAGTTAAAAACATTTCATATTTAGATCTTAGATTATCTTTAGATTATCTTCAACAAAATTGAAAGTAAGAGACGCAACAATTTATAACTTGCTCAAATATTTATTGTACAATAAATTATATATAAAATATCAATCCTAAGCTGCAATTACAACTCATTAAATAAAAAGAAATACGAGCAATGTTACTCGTTATTTTTGAATGTTAAATTTAAGAGATTTTTATATTAAATCATTTATATTTTCTTTCAAATAATTGAAACACATTGTATGTTCAATATTTAAGATACAGGATTTAAGACAAAACTTTTTTAGAATAAATTTGTGCTTTATTTTTTCGTTTTGTAAATTCTTATTATATAATATTATTTAAAACATATTTGTAATAAGATTCTTTTCACATATAAAATAATGTTTAAATATTAATAACATAAGTAAAAATTGTACACATTGAAATATTTTATATCTTAATATAGAAATTTTATAATTACTAAAATTTTTCATGTTCTCCATAACAACGATATTATATAATTTATATGCATACAAAATTACGATAAAACAGTAGAAAAATTATAAGTATCAATATTTATAAAAGAAGCTTTCGCAAAAAATATCTCTTTTTAACAGTTATCGATAGCAATTAAGGCACAGGATTTGTTCGTCGTAATTATATCTGAAATAGAACAACGCATAGTTACAAATTACACACATATGAAGTTTTTATGAAGCCACACACATGGCTAACAACTTACACAGGTAGAGAGCAGTTCTGACAAAATAATTCTGTACAGTTGGCGCACACAAACTGGCAGGAGGAACACAGCGCTTGATCACAGTAATAACATGCGCTTACTGTAGATCGATCTATCAACTGGCAGCATCCACAAAGATCTATCCGGATATCCTAGAAGAAAACAATTACAGAGTCATGCAAGATGGTTCAAGTGTCAACACAGTCTCACAACCTACATTGACAACTCTGTCGCTACTTTTCAATTGCAATTTGTCGGTCAACAGCATTTGTTTTAGATTGGACGTTGATCTGAATGTATAATGTGATGGATTTTGAGGTAAAGGTAAATCTACGGAATCCATTTGCATAGAGGTGTTTAACTTGTGAGTGAATGCTTTCGCACCTGCCTTAAGCAAACTCAGGGTTCTATCTGGAAATATACAATTAAGTGTAAGATTTAAAAAAGAGCATCTTACGAAGCGAGCTTAATACTTACTGTAAACATCCCTCATTCGCTGATCGCTTGACACGCCATTATTCACTTGCTTTTCTCCCACATGCACTTTTATCTGTGGCAACAAGTCACCTTCGAAGGGGCAAGCACGTTTTGGCATTTTTCAAAAACAGCGTTGACTTAAAATGACATGACAGTAGTACGTCATAAACTGGCAAATAGCAATAGCGAGGGACTTGTACGTCAAACAGAAACTTGTCTTATAGGAAAACCGGTCACCAGCACAACTTTGTACACTGAAAGTTATTACATAAAAACATAATACAAGCAATTTGACTGATAATGTTACTACAGTTTTAATAAAACAGATTACGTTTGTATGTCATCTTTAATTAGGTTTAATAACATTTGTTATAAATAGTTATAAAACTGGCCAATCATAGCTATTCTTCCCAAGAATGACTGCAATTAGCTAAAACTATGGATATTATTAAATCTGATTAAGGGTGACGTATAAATGTCATACAATGAATATGTTATTGATCAAAGCACTTATGCTTTTGCACTTTATGCAATAATCTTTAGAGCATTCAAACACAGAATATAATAGGAACCTGAATTCGCTGTAGAGAAAATAGGATGAATAATCAAGTTAGATCTTTCACCTTGAACATCGATGAATGCAATTCAAGGGTCCTTTCTGTAAAAGCAAATATAAAACGTTAAGAATTGTCGCTCGGCACTGTGAAATGAATAATTGATCATTAAAGACTATACTTTTTAGTATTATATGTTATACCGATAAAATATGGAAATATAATAGAACATGAGAATAATTAGACTGAAAGAACATGCGAATAATTTATAAACTCTATTTCGCGTCATCGATTAATCCTCACCTAACCTATAAACATTAATGCTCAATTCAGGCTGCGTTCCTTTATTCACTGCGAGTACTCAATATCTATAGTGCGCTTTATGTATACTATACATTTTGAGCACTCGCAGTCATCGACATGAGGAACTGACTGATTGCAATGGTGGGGGTAGAGACACGCGTAGAGTGAGAGGCAGATAATAGTATGAACTTCCTTCTCTGTCTACTAAAGCCTCATTGGTTATTGCAGCTCTGCAAAGCAACAATAATCCAATCAGGTTTTAGTAAACAGAGAAGGAAGTTCATACTATTACCTGTCTCTCACTCCACGCGTGTCTCTATCCCCACCACTGCCATCAGCAGTCCAGTTCCATATGCCGATGTAGAAAGCCTATAAGGGCTATCGCACACAAAATGATATAACCTGCATATGCATAACATAAGACCGCTGAACCAATGAACGTCCAGCATAAAGCACAGCCAATCAATATGGCGGCTTTATGCTGGACGTTCATTGGTTCAGCGGTCTTATGTTATGCAGGGAAGGGCTCGTTTGGACACGGATCAATTGGACACCACCAACCACAGCGATCAGTGCCTAGAGGCTTTCCACTGTTCAAGCGCTGTGAGTGACTCGTGTTCAATCGATTCGTGTCCAAACGAAGGCCACCCGTTATGCATATGTAGGTTATGTCATTTTGTGTGCGATAGCCCTAAGGCCCATATACATAAGTCCCGGTCTACAATAGGTGTAGTAAGCCTTAAGCCTTAAGAAATTAACCAATCATGATCGAATTTGAAGAGAATAATGAACTATGATTGCTCAATTTCTTACGGCTTAAGGCTTACTACACCTATTGTAGATCGGGGCTAAAGGCTGCGTTCGGACAGACGCTATTAGTGCTGAAAATCTATAGTGCACGTTAAGCCCGTATCAGACTAGAGATTGGGATTGAGATTAGATTGGATTTTGACCAATCAAAACAAAGTTCACTAAACTTGAGATTGGTTTTCCTTCTTCTGATTGGTTAAATTCCAATCTAATCTCAATCCCAATCTCTAGTGTGATACGGGCTTTAGAGGAAAGAAAACCAATCTCAAGTTTAGTGAACTTTGCTTTGATTGATCAAAATCTAATCCAATCTCAATCTGTAGTCTGATACAGGCTTAAACGAATTGACCAATCACAGTAGAGAACGTAATGCGATTCTCAACTGTGATTGGTCGATTCATTTACAGTTTACAACTTCTGTCTTACGTTTTTGTATGTGCCATGGGCTTTAACATTTTTGTGTGTCATAGGCTTTAAGGTCTATGAACGTGCACCATTGAAGCACCTAACCTCACTTTAAAAATTACTCTTTCATGTAAAGCGGCTCCGAGGGAATTCAAGTTTCACTACGATCTGGTGAGGATTCGTTAAATTGATAATAATATATTTATTTGGTATGGCATTAGGTCACGTAATTTAGCACGATGATCCGAGTTTTCAGTCGATTATCGAAAAACGCGCATTTTGGTGAATTCCGCAATTTTCTTCCGTGGCGTGAAACGTGCTTGTTCGATTTTATCAGAACGATGTCAAGGAAATCGGCCATGAGAATCGGCACACATGACGGGACTTTCCATTGCGATGAGGCTCTCGCTTGCGCGATTTTAAAATTGTTGCCGCAGTACAAGGATGCCTCCATAGTGAGGTAATTATAAAGTCAAGAATTTTAACTGCGACCTGGTGAAATTTTTTCTTAGAATTCTTCATATAATTTTTTAGAATATAATTTTTCTATATAAGTTTCACATAATTTATTAGAATTCTTGTAAAATTTTATAATTTTTTAAAAAATTTATCAGTTTTTTTATTACAGAAAGAAAGCCCCAGATTTTTTATGTAGAAAAAAAGATCAATATTCTGGAAGGTATTCTGGATGGTATCGGTTATTTTAAGCAAAAATGTTCATGAATATGTTTCTTACTCCAAATGGTTTTCATGATTGAATGTGCAGTTGCAAAATTATTGTTAAGAAAAAAAAGATACTATGTACTTTTTCTAATAATTCATTGTTCAAATGGCACTTTTTTTAAAGTGTAATGAATTTTCAAAAATTCTACCGTTAATATGCATTTTTTTAACTCTTATGAAAGCATACTGTGTTGCTTATCTGAATATGTGATGTTCCTTTATGTAAGCAATAGCATCCTATTATATAAGCGAGTAATTTGTCTAGTATATTCACTTTTCTTTTGTACACTTTACTCTTTATCCAACTTCATAAAGATTCAATGGGATTAGATTTGGAGATCTTGATTGTCCAATTAATGACATTTCTATGATCAATCTACTAATTAAAGATAAAATGGTGTTTCTCCATATTTTGTAGAGATGTTCATGTCTTTGTTCAGATTGTTCAAATGGAACACGAGCACTGGGAACTGTATCACTTTCACACATAGTATTGAAAACCTTGGAAAATACTCCAAAATTTTACGCGTAGGAAAACGTCAATGATTCTTCAACATCGGCAGTAGCACTACCATCGCAGAAGATATACGACAAATCTGCATATTCGACATTTGTGAATATTTTTAATAATACTTCTACAATGTTACAATCAATACAACAGTCAACAGATGTGTAAGTCACATAGCTGAAAGGAAAACAAAGCACAGGAGCCAGCAGGTGCAGTAGCAATATTGCGCACCGAATTCAAACTATCTTGGAATAGAATATACATACATTTTTGCTTATTATAACCATCACTCCCCAGAATATTGATTTTTCCACCTTATAAGAAATATTTTTCAAAGATGCTGAGAAAGTTTACTTTTTTTTTTTAATTCTTTATACATATATGTGAATTCTAAGATTTCTCATTCTATTATTTCTGAAAAAATATATAAAACCTAAAGAAATTTAAGATATTTTTCAGAAATTTTTATAAATTTAAAATATGAAAAATTCTTAAAAATATGAATATATGAATATATTCTTTTCATTAGGATATTGAATGAAAAAATAAAAAAAGAGAATCGGTTAAGTGATGTGGATTATAATATCGAAACGAAATGAGTAGGAAATATTGGATTGGAATCCATGGATACTCCATTACATTTTTAGATCTCGAAGTCAAAGTGTCTTAGATACCTGTGATATCGTGGTGGACGTCGGTGGAGAATATGATCCCTCTAGGCACCGATATGATCATCATATGAGGTAAAATAGGATACTTTTTAATTAAAATTAAACAACATCCCTATTTTTTTATTCTTTTCTTATATCAGAGAATTCCAAGAATCAGTGAGCACTGTTATGAAGAGACCAGGGTATGATTGGACAATAAAATTAAGTAGTGCGGGATTGATCTACTGCCATTTCGGTCATGAGATATTGAGAAATATACTTTCGGACGTAACAGAGGACAGAGTCATCGATGAAATCTTTAAAAAGATCTATGATACTCTAATCAAGGAAATTGATGGTATAGATAACGGCGTGCCGATGTACGATGCGGAGCCATTGTAAGTAAACATATACAATGTTATGTTGCGCAGCAAAATTCTCTGAAATTATTGCACTTGCATTTGTTTCAGGTATCGAATAGTTACCGATTTAAGTGCGCGCGTAAGCAGACTGAATCCTCAATGGAACAGCCAGGATGTGAATATCGAGAAACAATTTGAGAAAGCTATGGCTTTGGTTCTGGAGGAATTTTTGGAATTTGTACAATACGCGAAAAACGTTTGGTTACCGGCGAGAGACATTGTGCGACACGCTGTAGAAAGTCGATTCGAAGTAAGGAGAACGCTTGCTCTATCTTCGTTTTAGATTCTGATTATCATTTAATGTAAGATATTTCTATAAGGTCGATCCAAGTGGAGAGATAATAGTATTGTCACAAGCGGTACCATGGAAGGAACATTTGTTTCAATTGGAGAAGGAGATGAACGTGTCGCCGTCAATAAAGTACACCATTTTTGAAAGTGATGACTCTTGTCGAGTTCAGTGTATGCCGGTTGCGCTGGGAAGTTTTGTGTGCAGGATGTTCTTGCCGGAAGCGTGGGGCGGTTTGCGCACCGATGCCCTTGTGGAAGCCTGTGGAATTGAAGGCGCCATATTCGTGCACTCCGTTCGGTTCATCGGCGGTCACAAAACCAAGGACGGCGCAGTGGCCATGGCGCGGAAAGCACTCGAGATCGGAAAGGCTGTGCAATGTACAGAATGACGATGTCTAGACCACTAATTTTTTTTAGAATCTTTATGATGGTTATTGAACATTAAAAAAATAGTTTAAATTAAACGCAGCTCATTCATATATATATTTCGTCTTATTTAAAGACTCCGATCATTGAACATTCGTTAAATCGCAATATAAGAAAATTATTTCACAAATAAACGGAAAGAGTCTAATTAGACATTAATTCAAAAAGGCTCTTTTCGCTTGTGTTAATCATTTATCGGTACATTTCCACTTATTAAAAATTATTTCATTTTTAAAATTGTACATCAAATAGTTTTAAATGTATTTGTATAATGAAGACGAACTAAATTGCATACACTTATTCAAGAGATTCTTAAAAATGGCTCATTTATTATCAAAGTTTCCTCACATCAGATCCATATAAAACATGGCACAAGTGTCTCCGTTCTTTCGCAATTGAATAGAGACAGCTTGATTTTATCGGTACGCAGTTTCCAATGGTTGCTTAATTTGTTTTAAGCAATATTTCGGGCGGCTGCCTGAGCGTGTGCGGCCAAATGTGCGGCCTTAGCCTGGGCCACTTCGGGGGTGTCGATTACTCTGCCGTCAGGTCCAAGTGGAGCGTAACTGTAAGCGTAGAACGCAGGCGAGGTGGCATATGCCAGAGCACCGTATGGAACCAACCCGACCGTCTTGGCAGCCTCCTGCGTGAATGAACATTTAATTAAATCGTCAACATGTCTGCGACGCGAAGGGATTACAAAAGTTGAATTAAAAAGCCTCGGAAATAAAATGATGGAACGAAATACACGTCTTACACATGAATATATATAACATTTCTATGCCCAGATCAATCATCATTGCAACGGTTCTTGACTTTTAATAATAAAGAGCGATACTACGTTGAATATCGATCACGAATAGCTATTGCCGTTTGCGCAACCATCTTTAAACCGAATGTCGTACTTGGGCGTGAGCGGCGAGATGGGCAGCCTTGGCCTGGGCAACCTCGGGTGTGTCTACCACCCGGCCATCCACGCCGATGGGCGCGCCATACGTAATCGCAGGTGCATAAAATGCAGGTGCATAAAGGGCGGGCACGTATCCGTAGCCGAGCGTGTTCCTGGCGGCCTCGTAAGCCTGGACGGCGAGATGCGCCGCTTTTGCCTGCGCTACCTCCGGCGTGTCCAGGACCTTCCCGTCCGGTCCGAGCGGTATGCCGACGTGATATGTCGAATAGGTCGGTTTTGCAACCGCAATAGCGCAGAGTGCGAATAGAACGATCTGGAAAATAAATGCACACGTAAATCTTACGCGTAGTTATCCTAAACACTTGCGCGGTGTTCTCTCTACGAAGAATCTGACCCCAAAATTGGAGAACTCTTACTATGAAAAAAATTAGAGGCGAAGAACATTGATTCCAATTAAACTTTATAATAGATCAATTATCAATTTGACAATAATCAAGTTGATTGTGGAATAGATCATAGGATAAGATTAATTTTTTGCCCGTAAGACTGACTTTTGGGGGGTCGATCAATGGTACTCACGAGAGCCCTCATGTCTTATCAGTGTGATCAAGCGCTGCTGGATGATTACCAGTATTCGCCCTAAGGTATGAACTGCTATGTCGTACCGTGTCGAGGCTCGGATCTCCTTTTATATATGTGAATCCTGGTAGGGAGTCGTCGACCCGTAGGAGGGGACCACACCCCGCAGCAAGTGTAATGTCTCAAAGTGCTGACATTGACATTACGTTAATGAGGCTCTGCCACCATCTGAATCTGCCCGGGGAGGGATATGTATCTCTCCTTAGATGGGGATGCATCGCCGAGGTCAGTCGTCAGTCTCGCATCGTTTTCTGACTTCGTTGGACGGCTCTTTTTCACGCTCATCATCATCGCCAAGAGCGACAGCCCGGCGGACTCAACAGGAAGTCCGGCACGGCTCGCCGCACGAAGGGCCGATTACTTTTTGCTGGATAGATCGCGCGGAAGGTGACTCCGGCCGTAATGCCTCGTTTATTACCGTGAAAATGATGGGTAATAAGTGCTTTTCTCATGGACGTGTAATCGCAACATGCAAGATTATCATCTTGCACGCGCACGTGAATTTATGTAGCGTACCAAATGAACCTTAACTGATGAACGATGTAATTAAAATCAAGACAAGTTACTTTTTCTATGCTGAAGTTAATTTAATGGCATTATTTATTGAATCATAATAATTTATTATGATTTATTATAATTTGAATCACTGAATTCAGCTACCAAACCTAATGCACTCGTGATCATTTCATTGCTTCTATATATTTAAAAGTATAATAATAAACGAAAAAGTATGATATCGAACAGAGTTATAATCACACTTGTCAGTGTCCTAATCCTTATTAATAGATCTCGATATTTATCCGCGTGAAAGATCTTCGATAAAAAAACCGACAAGGTTGCGTACCACCATATTCGGCGGAGGATCCCCGTTCACCGCGTCACTCGTAACTTCCCGATACTCTCAGGTGTGGCCGATCAACGGCCGTCCTTGCCGATATTAAAGCAAAGTCGAAAGGCGAAGGGAAAGGGAGGGACGCAATTAAAATATACGATGTGCGACGTAGAAAAAGAGAGCGCTCCGAAATGAAGGTCGGCCGCGCGTCCTCGAGATTGAAGGAGGAACTTTTCCTGGATGAGATTGAGACGGGTCGCTTTTTGACGAGCGACGCCCGGTACGACGCGTCTTTTTGCTCGTCGTCGAAAATTCCTTTTCAAGGTCTCATTTCCTGATGAAACTTTCTGTGCCGATCGCCTCGACGTTTAAAAACCCGTGGGATGTCTTGTGGGAGAAAATTTTCGAGAAGCTAAGGGTTTTATCGTTTTACTCGAAAACGAAAGCTTCCGTTGGAAATTAAGACGCGAGAATTAGAATTAAAATTTCTAGGATACTTTAGAGAAAATATCTTCCAGAAACTTTTAAAACTATCTTTCAGAATTTTATTTAAGGGGAACTGGAGTTGCGGAGGAGAGAGGGACTTGCAGAACCACTTCTTAATATTTATTTATTTAAGCGATTTGTACCTTATATTTATTAGAATGAAATATGTAGTAAATTCGTAACGTTTTTATAAGAGTTACGTTAATTCATTATACACGCCGTGCCAACGTAATATCATTGAGCAACGGCCGAGTTACAAGACATTTGCACATAATAGTGAATTGTTAACCTTATGATTTGCACGTACATAAATGCGGAGTTAACACGACTTAATTAATAAAATTTTTTAATAATTTAATAAATAATTAATGAGAAATATCATAAGTAGGCCACTTACGAAAAGAGCATTGAGATAAAAATAGTTGCAATTAGTAATATAATTATAATTTAGTCATTTTTTATGCTAACTATATATTTACAGTTAAGTCGGCGAATGCAGAAAGAGCACGAGTTCAATTTTTTTCGAAAATTTTTGTTGTCATTGGTCTTGAAATAAGATAGATATGCTTTCAGTGCAAAGGGTATTTGTCCTGGACTTCTAAGAGCCTAAAGTAAACGTTGAAAATGATATAGTCTCTCATTTACATTTTGTATAAACTTCGTTAATAATCAATATTTGAATTTAAAACTTAATTGCATTCGTCCAAAGTTATTCAATCGATTCTAGATTCAAAGTTATGAAAAACAATACTTACTACTTTATTTAAAAAATGTAGCGACACTTTACTACATGTCGAAGAGAAACAGGGATGGTAATGTGGTCCCCTCTCCCACAAAAATATATTTAAAAAATTGATTTTGTTTAAAAAAACACATTATTTGGTTATAAAATTATATATTTATAAAAAATATTGCAAAAATTAGTGTAGAATTTATGCAAATGTATATACATTTTCTTGCATATAGGCTACTGTCAATACTAAAAATCTATAGTATATGTAACGCGTAAATTCTAAATTAGTAGTAAAGCTACAAAGGTCCATTTCCGATTTATTTCCATTTAATTAGATTATTTTTCCAATGCATAATTTTTTCTTTTACATATTTTTAGATATTATGACCGTATAAATCAAATGTTAAGAAAACAGTTATATTCACTATAATTGTGATTATATTTACTAAAAATATTTATTTTATTTAACATTTTTGATACTTTATTCTCTCTATATTAATATATAAATTATTATTTATAGTACAATTTATTTATAGTACAATTTTTTCATAATTGGAACTATAAGTATAAAATTATTATTATTAATATTGTAACAGTAATATAATTATAAAAATGGAGCTTCTATTCATAATTATTTTCTCATAAAATTATCATCATAAATACCAAACATTTTTCTCTTAGTGTGATATTAGGATTATTTATGCGCTGCAGATATGTACTTACTTTGTATTTAAATGAATATATTAAATATTATATATTAATATAATATATAAACAAATATGTGAATATGTATTAATATATTACGTATTTTATTAAATAATAAAAATAATAAAATAAAATAATAATAAAAGTATACTATTAATATTAAATTAATATGTATTATAAAATATAATAAATTTATTAAATTTAAAATGTATTTAAAATTAACAGTAATCTTTTATTTAAAAAAAAATACGCCAATAATGAAACATCATACCACAGCAAACGCGCAAAAATTATGAAAACGCATTTTATATGAGTTGTAAGTGCTATGTTCTATCACTAATATGATATGGAAAATGCTGCTATATGCGGATGGTAAAAAATGGATGATATAAAGTTTTCATTTGCATTTTTATTCGGGCTTACAATTTGAAATTTTAACTACTTTAGCATGATTTTTTTTAATTAAAACTTTTTTAAAATTAAAACTTAATTCAAATAATTTGCTGATTGCTTAAATTTTTAGTTATTACGGTAATTTTTTGCATATTTTTTAAAGTGACAGTTTTCAAAAAATAAGTTTTCCCTTTCTTCTGAAATTTAAAAAATAACACTTGCGACATTTTGCTTTGATACATTTCATATATATATATATACAGAGTATCGACATATATGATTTCACAATAAGTAACACATGATCGTTGTTCGGAACGTTGCGTCGTTAATTACTTTTTAAACGTAAAAAATTTTCACTTGTTTTCACCATCAAAATTAAACGAGAAATTTTCCTGATACTCGTGTGGGCGCTTTATTATCGTATAGACGAGTTACGACGGTCGCGGGGAACAAAAGCCCTTTTCCTTCGGGAATTCGAGATAATCTCGGCACGCCCGGTGACCTTATTGTCTATTAGCATAAGCGCACATACAGGTATAATCGAGCCGAGCATAGTCTTAAATGCCCATTAAACGACGTGCAATTAATCGGCTAATTTGTCGTTTCCCTTAAAGCTCATGCGTGGGTCGAAGCATCGATCCCTAATAACGATTAGGTAAATCGAGCGGTTGTTATGACAAACCGCGAATTATATTGAGATAATTACGCGTGTACATTATATAAGATACTTTAATATTTTCATGGAAAATTGTGCGTGCTATGGAAAATTATCTCATCGTAAGGAAATCGACTTTCAAATTGAAAATGTGAAAAAAAGAGAAAGCCGATTATATCTCATCAAATTAAATGTAAATATACGTAATGTGAATGTAAATACACGTTGAAAGAAAAAACGCAAAAGAGAAACAAGAAAGATAAGTATGAAAGATTTAAACGAAACAGATTAACATTTTTTATTAATCAGAAAATATTCATAATTAGCGTATCAAATCGAGAGGGATTTGTCGTTGTTAATATCGCAAATGATGACGTTAAAATATAAAACCGATCAAGGGGTGTCGGAATCACCGTGTGAAATGTTGCGGGCCTTGAGTTGAATTCGACTGCGACGTGTTCGAAGCTCGAGACGCGGTAAAGTGATCGGTTTAATCATTTCTCGGATTCGTTCGCGAGCGCAAAAAGACGACGAGGTATGCTGCCAGCCAGCTTGCGAGCTGCGAGGTCGCAGGCGGATGTTGACAGGTATGCCCATATTGCATACATCGATCCTTGACAAGCGATACGATTACTTATAGTATGCTGTATCAAGTTGTATCTCTTCAAATCACGCCTTTTCTTCTAGTTCTAGTTCATAAATTATATCGAGCCAATGTTGCATCACTTTAAAGGTTACATCCTGTTTAATATTTTGTCTAAGTTAACAATCTTAATCTTATATATTTCTTGATATTCATCAGAAGCAGGACTATAATGCAACAGAAAATAATGATGTTGTATTAGTTGCATTAATTATTTAATTATATATTATATATAATAATTATATATAAATAGTTATTTTAATAGTTTAATTAAAAATAATTTTGTCAATTTTTATAATATTAATTAAATATGATTTTTAGTCAAAGTAATATCAAAATTATATGCGATAATATTATATTATAATTATATGATACTGTTATATGATTATATGATATTATTGTATAATATTAAGATTAAATTATTACAACGTCTACCGAAATATCTCTTTAAATCTCTTTTTTTTAATGTTTATAAATTATAACACCGAACTGATATTTTATCGCTTAAAAAGTTACATCTGTTCAATATTCTAAATTAACAATCATAATTTTACATAATACTGTAATTAAACATTTTGTAATCAAGATTACATGCAATAATATTATTATAATATTAAGATTCGATTATGCGGAATAACTATACATATATGCAGATATGTTTTAAATATGAAGATTGAATTTTTTTAAAGGTACAATATAGTTCATAAATCAGTTTCCCTCCTTTTAAAGGAATCTTACTTAGGGAGAGAGTACTGTTGTAATAAAATAGGAAATCAGGTAACGATGGAATGCTTTATATTTCTTACAAGGTAAAATACGTCTTAGATAACGAGTAGATGCGTGAATCTTGCGGTTCAGCCTGAAAGCCGATGATGCAAGATGCATATCATTTACAGCGTATCACGAAACTCGAACGCATTGTATAACAAATTACCATCCATGTAAAATTAAGGAACGCGTTTTCCAATTGCACAACTTTGTGGCAACGTCACTTTCATAATTTGTCAGCGCGTCGTCGCCAATTGGCCGCGAAAGAGTCAGCTCGATGATCACGTTGCCGCATTCCTATGATCAAAATCAGTAATCGTTGTAACTGTCGTAGTGAGATAGGGAGTTTGATGAGTCGCCATCGTAATAGCCGTCGTGGCTGTAAGTCGGTGGTTTGTAAATCTGCGAATGATCGTACGCGACAGGTGTCGCAGAAGCTATGTGATTGTAAGCCGCCAGATGCGCGGCTTTCGCTCGAGCTACTTCCGGCGTGTCTACTACGCGACCCTGAAAATAAAAGAGACAATAAAGAACAATGAATTTCTTATGTTCTTGCGTCTGGCTTTCCTCCAATAACAAATTATTTTTAAATCATTTATCATAATTTCTACTATTTAGAAAATGTGTAAAGTTCACATTTTCAGAAATTTTCGAAATTTCAAGCATGTAAACTACAGAGTTAATAATAACATATCTATTATTATGCCAATGTACAAAATCTGAAATCAATAAGTCGCGTAACTGTAAGAAAAGTGAAATAAAAATTTTACAATGCTATTAACAATATTATTATTAGATTATAATTCATATCTTTAAGAATTTCAGAGAACTAATCTAAATTGAATACACTTCTTTCAGGAATTATTTTTGCATTAATGAAAACGCGGAGTATTATTACGCGGAGTATTATTGAACTCTTCGATTGTTTATTCGATTGAGGGCCGATTGTTCCATCTTTGAGTAAACTATGTAATAATTTATTTGATGGCTAAATGTTTATAGGGCGCTGCTTGGTTCTATAGACATTTATCTAGAGATTTATCAGATAAATTACTACATAATTTATCCGAAGGTGGAACAACCGGCTCTGAATGAAATGAAAATCTTACATCGTGATTCAGTGGGGCAAGCGGCCCATGATATCCGTGTCCGCTGTGATACATCTCATGACCGACCGATACGGGCTTTACATATCCGTGATAGTCCTGATTTTCCGCGTAGGAAGCCACGCCGTGCGGAACCCTCGCGGCAGCTTCCGCGAGGGCGGCGAGATGCGCCGCTTTGGCGTGTGCTACTTCCGGCGTGTCTATGACCCTCCCATCGTGGCCTATGGGCGCCGGTGATCCATAGTATTGGTAATGCGTCGGTATGGCCAAAGTTATGGCGACGGTGGCGATCAAGAGAATCTATGAAAACAAATGGAAGCAGTATCCCTTGACAATATTCCAGCCAAATTAATTTCTAGATTATTAATCGAAGGAAAATTTCATTGTTTTGTAATTCTCATAGCAGATTTCATCGCAGTTTCGACAGTTTACCTAATCGTTAACGATAGGGATGATAATGACATGTATTCGATAATCTGTTGATTAACTAAAAATTAAAAATAGTTATAATCCAACACAATCACTTACCAAGGACTTCATTGTTACGTTCAATCCTAAATAGAAGTGTCACCGTTTTGTAACCGTCGAGAGCAAAATGTTCGGTTTATATATAATCGCTGATTTAATCTTACCTAACAATCTCACCCCACCAATGAATACCGTTCGACTAATATTCGTACAATTCGCTCGATTTTTGCGAAAGTATCAAGATACACATTTTTCGCATTAATAGCGAGATTGTATACCGCACGAAAATAAAAATGTTAAAATATTATATTAACAATCTGAATTGAAGATAATTTTTTAATTTAATAAAAGTATTAATGAATGTTCTTGTTTTAATAAAATTACTTTTTGTTTCAATAATATTGTTATTAAATTAACAATATTATTTTCAACTAGATTGTTGTTAGCTGATGTTGTTAACACAATATCACTTTTTTCCGTGCGGAGAATGCAATAGATTTAATCGCGATTGTTTACATCAGCATCCAAGCAACGTTCATCTAATTATTGATTGAATTGTCTAATTGTTGACTGTAACTTTCACTAAATCTCGCAACAAAAGATCAGATATATTTAATTATATTTGACATAATTATTAACCGGTACTCTTTTCTTGTTGCTTGTCGAAACTGTGTTGGCTCATTAAGCAATTAGACGCAGCGCTTTTACGTGTCGGAATTTCCAGTGGTATTTAATTCAAGATAATAAATCACGAAATCACGTTACGGTTATTAGTGCGAGCGAAACCTGTATTTTGTTATTCGATATTCATTAATTACGGTCAGAAGAATGTCAATGTCGAAAGTAATTTTAATTTCAAAGATATTAAAGAGCTTTTCTTTTAACTGCTTTTCTTCTAATGAACAAATGACAGCGTTTAATCGTCACATTAGACTCGACAATAAGCACAATCGAAAAACTTGCAATTAAATGCTTGTCTCGATACTCTTCCTGATTTATGTCGGGGTTCCAACCTTGAATCTCTTTCTTGCGAGCGTTCGCCGGCAATCGGGTGATCGACAAAATACGGCGATCGATCGAACGTTCCCATCGCCACTGATACTTTTTACCGAGCCAATTGTACAACATCATTTGTAGAATGTTCGTGTTTTGGCGCAATCATAATTCCGTTCTTGCTGGCATTCCAGCCTCCCTCTATTCCTCCCCTTTTCACTTTTTCTCTTTCTTTCTCTCTCCTTCCCTCCACCTATTCTATCTTTCTCTCTTTTTATTTCCAGCTGTCTTTCTCGTTTTTTCTCCCTGTACTATGATTTTTCGATCTCTCTTTTAATCGCGCTAAAATGGTCCACTCGATATGTCTCCATCTCATCTTTTGGGATACCAGAAAAATTGGGCCTTTTTCGCATTTTTATCATATGAAAATCAAGGCGAGTCCGTTGTAAAATGTTTCGTGTTTACGCTATTATATAGACGTCTGTATTAGATGCCCGTATTGTTGGCCGGCTATATAAGGTCTACGAGGCCCGATCGTACAGACAGAGATTCGCCTGATCTCGGATAGCGTGCGCAAGCATGAAGTCCCTTGTAAGTACATCGATATTCTATCCCTTACTCATCCTCACAATTGTCTTTTAACAAAAATGTTATTTTTCCAAAATAATATTACATTAAAATTATATTTATATATTATTATTCAACAATAATATTTAATAATAATAATAATTTTTTATAATATTCCTTATTTTTATTATATTTTTTTGCTATTATTTTTTAAATAATAATTGAATTATTATTAACAAATAATAATATATAAAAAATATCTTTTCCAAAATAATATGCAATGATTTAGAACGAGAAAACGTTCTGTACAAAGCTCCATCGTTAAATTTTCTCACATGAAAAGATCGCTTTCACATCTGAATATAATTTCCGTTTATCCCGCTTGCGAATCTTCTTGCAGCGCGCATACAGAGATTTTTGATAGCAGTTCCCTCCTCTTATCTCGGATTCCGATTAAATCTCTCGTCTGTTCGTCCTTTCAGGTCATCTTGTCGTGCCTCTCGCTGTCGACGCTGGCTCTGCCAGCGTACGCGCCTTATCAGGCGTACGGTAACGGGGCGCATGTCGGATACTATCACGGACCACCGGCCCCGCTGGCCCACGATGGCCGAGTGATCGACACGCCGGAAGTGGCTCACGCTAAAAAGGCGCATCTGGCGGCGCACGCCGCGGAGGCTGCCAAAACGGCGCATCACGGGGGATATCTCGCGGACGGTGGTTACTACGCGGGACATGCCGCGGGCGGAAATTACAACGATTACGCCGGATACCACGGCAAGTACCACGGTCCACCGGCGCCGCTCGGCCACGACGGACGAGTAGTGGACACGCCGGAAGTGGCCCATGCCAAGGCCGCGCATCTGACCGCCCATGCCGCGGAGTTGTCCAAGATCGCTCATCTGTCGCACGCGAATTTCTACCCGCACATCTTACACTGAATCCCTTGTCGAGGAACACACGTTCTACGGAAGGATCGTTAACTGCTTGTCCGCATTTTAGTAGCGCAAAAGAAGTAACGCCTTCAAAGAATTAACATAAGTGGTAACACGTCTTGTTACATTCACGTTGTGTGCATGTCTCAGATGAATATAAATATATTTTGTATACGCACTAAATGTAACGATACAATAACAAATAAAATGTAATGTACGAATAAACGACTTTACATGAAAAATTTCCTTTTCATACATTGTTGAAAAATTTGTATCAAATTTGACATATTTCACGTGTTCCAAAGTCCACAGTCCACTCAAATTATTATGTTAATTTGATATAAAATAAATATGTTAGAAAGTAACACAAACATTAAGTAAAAATTAATACAAAAAATGTAACACTTTGACACAATTTGGAAATTTGTAGAAACATATTTCTTTAATAAAATTAATAATTATAATTTTAAAATTATATTATAATATATTATAATATATATATATATATATATATATATATATATATATTATAATATATTAAGTTAACATATACATTCATCTCTGATTCATTTGTTTTAAAATTTATGTTTTCAAATTATATTATTTTTATGTTATTTGTTCACTTACTTATAAATTATGTTATTTTTACACTAAAAATGTTAAATATTAATTTAAAATAACATAGTCACATTATGTAAAATTATTATTATAACACTCAAGTACGTTAAAAATTCAACACAAAAATTTTAATAAGAACCGTTTTTAACACAAATACAAAATGTTTTTTACTGTGTACGAAGTATCTCGCATGGCGCAAAAATATCGTGAACAATTTATTATCGATAACTTTAAATGGAAGAGTACGAAAATTAATTGTATGCCCGATTTTTTCTCTTTATCTGCGTTTCTGCTTTTTGAATAATTTATACAACGAGTGCAAATGTTTTATTTCACGCGGTTAGAAAGAATTTTTCTCGCGGTTCTGCGGTGAAGTGCTGGCGACATGCCGAGCTCAATTACGGTTTAGAAGCACGAGTACGGATGTCGATCGTGCGTATCGATCACTCACGATCGATTGCCACTCCGTCAAGCTCGACTAAACGCCTAAACACGTCGGTATTGCGTTGGTGACAAACGTGCAATACCTTTCAGATCAGACGTACCAGTAGGGCACGATCGATGAACTGGCCAAGTGGCCAGTTGCGACACCATCGTCTCCGTTTTAGTAACAACTATTGTTATCGCCACCCCGTGACATACTATTGTGATTGATACGACACATGCGGATAAATAAACCTATAAACTGCAGGGTATAGTGGGTGTAACTTATTGCGTGATCGCGAGGTCGAAAGATAAAAACACGAGATAAAATCACAAATCAATCTCATAGGCAATTACACTTTCTTCTTTTAATAAAATGTTAATAAAAATTTATTTATCTCGACAGCTTTACTCATATTGATTAGACACGATATTCGGGCAAAAAACTTATGCTTTTGAATTCTCAGACGAAAAATTTTTAGAAGAGAAATATAGCGGAAAAGGTGATATTATGACTTTCCATTTATTCACATTTTGTATAATAACTTGTCAACAATCAATATTTAAGTTTAAAACATAATGATTACATTCATCAAAATGTTGTTCAATCGATTCTAGATTTAAAGTTATGAAATACTTATTATTTAAAATTATTTATAAAAAGGTGCATACGACATTGTATAATGGATTATAATGAAGTCTCTCCACAAAAATAGATTTTAAAAATTAATTTTGTTTAAAAAAACGCAGTGTTTGATTACAAAATTATATATTTACAAAAGAATATTGCAGAATATATATAAATGTATATACGTACACATAACTTTTTTGCAATATTAAACATATGCTATAATATATGTAAATTAGATTAACGATAGAGTTACAATCAACTTATCGAATAACTACTTTGCTTTAAAAGCTTAAAAAAAGAAATATATCATCATCAGCGTACTTAGGGAGTTATACACAACATTATAAGTTACATTAGCAAAATGCCATTGTTTAACTTTGCATAACTCGAAATGTATACAGTCGAAATGTTAAATAACGAACAAAATACTCAAGTGTATATTTGATAATACGCTCAAGGAACGTTTAAGGAAATGAGAAAGTATGTATAATTAAATGCTAAAATGTACCTTGAGAACATTTCAAAAAATGTCGAAAGTAAAAATGCGTTATAATAAATGCCGATTAATGTGTGTTGGAATATAAGCCCCATTGAATAACGGCTAAATAATGCCATAAATAATCACTATAATATTCGCTATTTAATAATGGAGATATTAAGAGGGATCATTATATTTACACAAGAGAGAAGTCATAATATCTTTTCATCTAATATTTACTTCTAAAAAAATTTAAATAGCATGCTATATTTAATAGAAAAAAATTAAATACGGACAAAATTGAATCATGATAGAAATTGAATCAATTGAGAGTATGGAGAATTTTTTGCAAAGTGACTTGCAACTTCTTGATTTAATTTTCGGCGCCGCGTGAAGAATGCTGAAAAGATCTTTACCAATACCAGTACCATTTTGGTGAAAGCCGGCGACATAAATAATTGCGAACTACATCCGCGGATGACATAGCTGCACGGCATAGGTGAAGCGCACTTTTATCTGCGACACGAGGTCATGCGCGCATACGGGTGCCATTGTTAACGCATGGCGTAAGTAAATGTTACGGGGCACGGCGTGGCAGTTAAGGAGAACGTTTTTCTTGGGTGTGGTTGTTACCCCGCGAGTCGCGCCGGGCCAGGCGGGGCACGGACAAACAGCAACACGCCCGATCGACGGTCGTACCCCTATAAATTGCACCATGCGCGTTGATGGCAGTCGTAATGCGGATCTAAACGCATGTGTCAACAGCCGCAGTGTCTTGTCGAGATCTGAGGGCGACGGGATATCTTTGGAATATACACAGGGTGATCGCGATGATCGGATATCTCGTGAGTACGCACGCAAATCCGGAGAGAGGTAATGCGCCCGGGATATAGATTTCTCGCATCCAGGAAATTAATATTAAATTCTTATAAAATTAATATTATTCTCTTTCTAAGTCTTATTATTCTAAATCTTATTTATATCAATAATTAATCAATCGTTTGTCACTAATATTCCTCGTGCATTGAAAAAAGAGTTTGGTAATAATAATCGAGCCTAAATGATAATTACTAATGTTTGATGAAATAGTTTCAATCAAAGGATTGATTAATATAACCAAAATTAGTGTTAAGTTGGTAAACTCAAATAAACTAAACGCTAATTTTACTTTATTTAGTAATTATTATCAAACGATTGGTTACTATTATTATGTTTGCCTGGTAAAACATTTTTCATATAAGAATATATATAAATATATATAAACATATATAAACATATATACTTATATATAAAATATGTCCATATATGTTTATATATCCTTCTTTCTTTTGTAAAATTATTGCTTGATAGAAGAAAAAAAATAATTGAAAGGATAAACATAAAAAATAATTAAAAGAATAATTTTTGCATTGTTTCTTTTACGAAAAGTCAAGTTTGAAGAAATAAGAAAAAAATTGTTCTTATATAATTATATATAATTATATATCATTATATATAATTATATTATATTATATTTAGTATAATTTAGTATAATTATATATATTTATACATGTTTATATATATTTACACATATATATTTTTATATAAAAAATTTTTTATTGGGTGGTAATACTTAACATTGCACCAATACACTAAACAAAATACATTTGGTAGTTGTTACCAGATTTCTTTTTTCAGTGTAACTTACTAAGTTTAATCAATGTCATTCTCTTCCTTTCCATATCGCGGAGAAAAAAGAGACCGTTCCAATGAGACTTCTTCTAATGGAAATGTTGTTTTCAATTTTGTACGCTTGCTTTTTATAGATTTAAAATGCATGTTAATAATATATGTTAATAATATTAAAAACGATAACAAATAGTTTAAAAATGTAAACAAATGATATGATTTCATTATATCGTAGATTCTCTTCTTCGCAATGTCGACCGCTATTTTGGCGGTTCCACAGTGGTATGGACCCCACGCTTCTCCGGCGCCGTTGGGCCCCGACGGTCGCGTGGTGGACACACCGGAAGTCGCACAGCTGAAGGCTGCCCATTTGAGCGCTCTGGCGGAAGCTAACGCACGCGCACCGAAGGGACCGGGACCGATCGGCGGTTACGTCGGGCCCAGTGGATACGCCGGGCCTAGCGGATACGCCGGGCCTAGTAGATACGCTTCCGGAAATTACATTTCACATTACAGGTTCGTATCAAACACACGTTTCCAGACTGGAACTCTCTGAAGCCTTATAGATTCTCATATTCACATGCAAATAGATTACACTAAGAAAAATTTTTAATTATATCAACAAGTATATAGTAAAATGTATTTTGCTGAGATCAAATAGAATTTTTAGTTATCCTGATTAGGCTCAACATTTTATAACTAGAATGTTTGATAAATTTAATGATAACGATTTGATTAATACTTTCGATTGGATTTATAAAACTTTTAGTTATATTTATTAGACGTTCTTTTTACTAAAAAGTAACGCTGATCTTATTAAATAAATTTACACGGAAAGAAACAACTTTTGCTGAAATAGTTAAAAATTTAAGTAGACAGATCTGAAAATAATTTTGTTAGAACATTAAAATAATTATGTAGGATACTCAAGCATGATGAGCAAAAAAATTTAGACATTCTAACAATCAGCTTGAGAGTTCTACATAATTATTTTAATAGACCAACAAAATTATTTTCAGATCTGTATTTAGCCTTTATAATCTAGCTTTATTTTTAAATACTTTAGCAAAACCATTCCATGTAGTATTATTATTGAGAAATTCTGATATATTTATTTATCATGAGAATTAATGCATGTTCATCTGGTAACTTCTAGAAAAATTTTGATTCGTTTATTTTTTTAAGACATACTGATTTTATATTTAACTAGATTTCCAATTTATGCAACCAAAGAGATTTTTTGAGAGAGTGTAGAACTAAAGAAAGATTATCTTGTTAAGATTCACTTTTATTTAAATTATTTTCTATATAACGAGCATCGTTACTGAAATCTAATCAAACTCAACTCTTTAAAATCATCTGAATATGTCATATTGCAGCGGACCACCGGCTCCGTTGGGCCCGGACGGCCGCGTAGTCGACACGCCCGAGGTTCAGCAAGCCAAGGCCGTACATTTCTCTCTCTACAATGCGGAAGCGCGACGCGTGCCGGCCGGTCCAGCCGATCCAATTGCCGTTGGCGCCTACGATCCATCCTGGAACAATGGCGCCTACAATCCCGCTTGGGACGGCCTAGCCAGCAACTACTATTAATTCGACTACAAGGAAATCAGATCAGGACGACGTGCGGAGCGGGACGCGCTTCCGCTCGTT
Organism: Cephalotes varians; assembly: GCA_037157785.1. Lineage (NCBI taxonomy): Eukaryota > Metazoa > Arthropoda > Insecta > Hymenoptera > Formicidae > Cephalotes > Cephalotes varians. The sequence goes on along the minus strand of JANQDE010000050.1, from coordinate 731,662 downwards.
CGGTAGACATCGACGATCCGGCAAAATCGATCGCGCGATTGATGCTGCGTTGGATCTACCCGTGATCTTTTATGTTCCCAGCTACCTCAAGAATTGGAAGACTAAGATATTACTAAGACATTACTAACTACCTCTCCGAACAAACTCCCTCTACTTTCCGGTCGCATTTCCCGATGATCTTCCCGCCTGCAATGAATTTTCAGCGCTGCGTTTCATGCATCTCCTATTTGTCGCACGCGAATACTCGTATTTTCGATGTATATGGAAAAAATATATACGCATATGGGATAGCAGTAGCGTAAAGTGATAACTACTCCGTATTTCTGCACGCAATCCGTCCAACATCCTTCGATCCACAATTTGAATGTTTAAAAAGAGATTTAATTTTCTAAATTTATACAAATCTAGAGATTTTCACGAATATCCCTCCCTAAGAATTTATATAAACTTGTGTGTAAACGTCTGCGTTGCGAATGTGTTAATTCTGGCTCTTGTTCTTTTGAATGAAAAGATTCTATTACGTTCATTCACGGCTGTTTGTGTATATGGTTCATTTTGATATTATCGTATTCCACCGTTATTCAGATCTGCTTTCGCGAGAGTACGCGACACAAGAGATCGTTATCTACTGAACCCCGTTGTTGCATACCTCGTTAAGCACGATTAATCGCGTCCTTGCTAATGGCACGGGCTGTCTAGGATCGCGCAAGACAACTATCTCACATTATCTCGCAGTCATAGAAACCGGTTTTCTCATCGTTTCTCTTCGCAATCGAATTTTCATTTCCTGCCGCTAATTGTAATCAAGTAACCAGAGATCTATTTAATCTTTAATACCGGGACGTTCATTGCTTTGATTCTCTATATGGCATTTTCTACACAATCATCCGCAACGTGCATTCGAATGAAATTTTTTTTACAAAACGCATCCGATTCGCGGTCACCCGCGATCATGAATCGCGAATTAACGCGACGATTCCTTCAAAGTGAGATTCCTCTTTTTGTTGCCTTCGTGCTTTCGAAAATTGGCAGCCCATTGTTCAAAGAACAATAAAACTCGAAATGTAGATTTCTAGGGAAATCATTTTATTAAAAAATATTTAAGTTTCTTAAAATCTATCGATTTAAATAATTTGTTGTTCAATATATTGTAAATGCCCTTATGTCATTGTTCCAATTTTTTGGCGATAAAAAAATATAGAATAAATTAGTTTCATTTGAGAGCAGAGTAGAAAATCACTCGATCTTAACAAATATCTGCCAGTTTCTTTAAAATCATCGACTTAAATCATTCACTGTATTCGATGTATTGTAAATACTTCCATTATTATTCCGCAATTCCTTTCGATAATAAGGCAATATTAGCTGTATTAGTACCGTTTGAGATCAATGGAGAAGTGTGAAGAAGAAGATTATTAATCTTGTTAACAAATATCTGTCAGTTTCTTTAAATTGTCGATTTGAATCGTCGCACATTTGACATATTATAAATGCCATTGTTTCGCAATTCCTTTCGATGATATCGGTTAGATTAATGATTAATTCTATTTAAAATCGGCAGAGCAGCGTGAGAGAGAAGATTATTTGATCTTGTTAAATGTCTGCCAGTTTCTTTAAGATTATTGATTTAAATTCACATTTGATGTATTATAAATATTTCAATGCCATCTTTTCGCAATTTCTTTTGGCGATAAAGCAATATCTGAAAAATTAATCTTGTTTAAGAACGTGCGAAACGTGAGGGAGAAAATTATTTAATCTTATTAACAAATATCTGCCAATTTCTTTAAAATTGGCAACTTAAATCATTCGTCGATATATTATAAATATATATCATAAATAAATGTATTACAAATATCAGTCCATAAGTTCGATCGTATTTTTTAGGAATTTTGAAACAATGCAAATAAAACACATTTTACTATTTTAATCAGTGATGTATCCCTCATTATCTACAACTTCTTGCCATCTTATGGATAATTTTTTTTATTCCATTTGTATATATTACGAATTCCTATTGTTTTGCAATTTCTTCCGGCGATAAAGCGACATCGGATAGATTTATTCCGTTTGAGGTCAGCGGAGCAGGACGAGGGAGAAAAGATTATTTGATCTTGTCCCCGTTATAATCGACGCCGATACGCGTAATGTGAGACGGAAGAACTCGGCCGACTAGCTCGATTGTTGCGCAAATCTACGCAAAACGGGATCTCTTAATGCGTAATCCCCACGGTACACGTAACGAGTTAGACTATGGACGTGGCTGCGATATTTACCACGCAACATCCACCGATCTCCGCGCGCGCCCGCGGAATTTTTAGCTCTTCTCGGGTAGGCGTATCGTCCGATCTTGTATCTTTATATCGAGGCCAGTTCAAATTGCGCAGGATAGGTAGCGGAGAAGTGGGTAGCGAGGTTGCACGTTCCGCTCGCGAATAAAATCAGTTTTTTCCCTTCGAGATGAAACGCCTTGGTGACCAGATCATTTCTGACGACGCGAGTTCGACTCGCTCCGATGATGTCATCCCTTGTCTTCGCGTTATATTCATTTTGACAAGTATCTCAATTCTCTAAATTCGCAACTCGTTTACGATCGAATCATTCTTCTCGCATATTTTGAATAAATTACGAGTTACGATTCCTGACCTTTTCACGGCGAAGTATTCCGAATCACGATGTGCTCAGGTTCGTTCCCGAGGAACGAAGCTATTATTCCGCTCCCTCGCTCGTTTCTTCTCACGTCTTTCGTACTCTGGTGACCTATGTGGCAACATCCACAACCGTAACGCGAGATGACTATGTTTCAATAGGATTTACATGATATTTCTTTGTTCCCAGAATTAAATCGCCATTAGAGCACGGTGTCGTAAACATTATGTGCTTCCTGGGAAATACGCAATGCGTAAAAAAAAAATAATAATAATTATACATTTTTCAGTAAATTGATAACTGCGTGTACACCGCGCAAGCATCCGATTAGCTCCACGGAACATTGCACCTCTTTTTATTCGACAAGTGTCACGATTGCGCTTACGTAAAATTGCGTGCCGCATTTTGTCGCAAGACGATCGTTGCGATACCGTCCCGCAAAACGCAAAACTTTCCTAATCGGCGTCCCACGACGATCCGATCGCTCTCTTCTTGCTCTTCCGATTTCTATCTGGATTAAGACACCAAGAGTTGCGTCACGAACCGCCGCGATTTCTTCTATGAGAAATCCCACGTCGCGATTTTTCGCGAATTCTTTATTTTGCGTGCGCCGAAAAATGATAGGAAATATTAATTAATTATCTATTCTAATCTAAAACTTAATGCTCTACAGGTTAATACAGAGTATAGAAAGTATAAAAAGGAGTCAGTGCAACAAGCTTCTAATTCGCAGAAATTAGTTAATTAAACATTTTCATGCGTTCAGTGCGTCTTTACACTCTCTGTTTCATTTAAATTACGCTAGACACAACGCAAGATCGAGAAGTAAGTCAGCAAATGAATAGAACTTTATTAAAACTTAATTACCTATTTGATGCATGGCGAGTTAGAAATACTAATCGTCGTATTATTTTGTAATCATGTAAATTGCAAAATATTTTACACATAATGCGCTCATTAATTGGCAATAAGAATAACCTACTTGTATCTTTCCTTTTTAGTTTGTAATGAATAGATACAGAATTTAATCTAATTTAAACAGTTACCGATTGTGTGATAATTAATTTTGGAGATAAAGAGGAGAAAAGAAAGATGGAAATCGAGATGGAGAGAACGGGGCTCGTTCTATTAAATCTTTTTTCCAGTCTTTATATATCACAATTTTCGGAATATTTAGAGAAGAGATGCACAAGCGATTGATCTGCGATGAGGCTGCGTCGCGAGAAACATGATAAATTGATAAGGAAAGGAAAACAATTTATTCATCTAGAGTATGTACAGGCACCGGAACATGTCGATCGACTCGCTAGGTTCAGTAAGTTCTTATTAGCTGCTGGGACTGATACTGATGAGGCTGGAAACCTGATGACGGATTGTACACTTGCTGCGTGGCGTAAGGCTGAGTTCCCGGATACGAAAATCCTGGGAACGCCCGCGAAGCGCCATAATGTCCCAGATTGGACTTGTAATTAATGGGAGCGGGACCGGCTGGCGATCCAGGATAACCTGAATCAATATAAAACACTGTTTAAAAAATATCCGACAATTTTAAGAAATAAAAGGGATGTGCATATAAGCGCAACGGACTTTGGGCCGGTCATCATCTTCGATTAGCTTGATCGAATAGCTGATTAAGTATTAACTATTGGTCCATTCTAGTCAATGACAAATTGGTTAACACGATTGGTCCAATAGAATAATCGGCCAATCTAACCGGAGTAAAACCGGTTCTTATTAGAATAACTTTTGATAAAATAAAAAATGCGACGGATTTAATAAAAATAATTTCTTGTAGAATAAAAATGTCATTTTTTTCATTAATTTATTTTTTAAAAGTAAAAAATGTCATTTGTATATTTCTATGCTTATGCTAGAAGTTTTGATCTTTAAACTCTCTTCGTTCTCCCGCAATTTTCCTGTCAATCTATCAAACATTTACATTTTGTATTTCGTGTTGCCGCGAGCAGAGTTCAAAACACGTTTCCCACGTCAACGATTTACGCTGCGGCCCACGCTGCACCGACAGGTCATCGGTCTCTCTCGATTCTGCTTCGCTCACCTTGACCCTGGTCCTCGTTCGGATGATCGCTCGCGTACTTGTAAGCCCGGGCCTCCGCCTCGGCGAGCTCGGCCAGTCTGGTGGCCTTTAGGGCCGCCACTTCCGGCGTGTCTACAACCGTTCCGTCCTCGGCCAATGGCGCCGGTATGTAGGTGGTGGTTTTCGCCGGCAGCGCGTAACTTTTCTGGCCCACGAAGTTAGCCCGCGCATCGTATTGCTGGGGTTGCTGATAATTCACCGGAGCGTAAACGGGCGCCGGCACGTGATTGGCCGTCTGATAAATCGGAGTGGGTTGCTGATAGCTAGCCTGTCTCAGATAAGGTACCGCGGTTGGCTGAACGGCCGAGTAGCTGAACGCGGGCGACGAGATCTGCGGATTGTAATCGGACAAGTGTTGCTGGTCCTTCTCTTCCTGGGCCGCGCGGGCGGCAGCCCTTGCGAATTCGGCAAAGTGCGCGGCTTTTGCTTGCGCCACTTCCGGCGTGTCGATGACGTTGCCGTCCTCGCCGACCGGAGCGGGCGGTGCGTAGCTCGGCGCGACTTGTTGATGAATCAGGGGATTCCCGTACGGGGACGAACCGACATACGCGGCTCTACAGGTCACTGCCGTGGCGAGCAAGAGAATCTGAAAGAGAAATGAATTGGAACAATAGCTCTCGATTCGATTAAAGAAAAATAAAATAGTATTTACGAAAAAATATTATATTTTTCTGTATCTTATTCAATATCTCAAAAAGCAGACTATTTTGCAAATAATTCTTAATCGTCTTTTGGAAGGGAAATTTGAATAATGCACTTTTTAATCGTCACGTATTATCAATACATAATCAATACTTAATTCGCCGCTTATCGGGTCTCGTTACGCGATCTTAATCGGCATTTCTCGCTGGGCGGTTTCTTTCGACCTACCCCAACCTTTCACTTTCCTTTGTCCTGGGATCACTCACCAGGCCTCTCATGACGATCCAAGGGCGTGTATCTTTCGCTGAACTCCCACACACCTTCTTCCCAATAAAAAGAGCGCTGCTGAGTCTATCAGTACTCGCTCCCAGGAATGAGGGCCGGGCGTCGGTTCGCTGTTTTGTGTTCCTGGAGAACGGCCGGTTGGAACCATTTATACCGGTCGCATTCGTCTGTCCCCTCCCACGTGAATCCGATTGCCGGCGACCTGGAGGGAGCCAGAAGTGATCGGCTAACCTGGTGGCCCGGGAAGTTCGTCGGAAAGATCGGAAAAAGGAAGGCTATTCTCCTCCCTTTTTGTCTCTCTCTCTTTCTCTCTCTCTCTCTCTCTCTCTTTCTCTTTCCCTCTATCTGTCTTTAGCCAAAGAACCTTGACATTTGAACGCGGTTTCTGCACTTCGTGACCGGAAGCTAATGATCGGGGAGCTAATGATACATTCAATTGCATCTTAACCACGATTGCCACCGTGCCAGTTTTCGACTAGAGACTTTTTGGATGAATCTCTGGTCGAATTGTTCTCCGGCAGACGGAAAAAATATCCGCTGAATGCTCTGAATTTTGACTTTTTTTAAATATAATAAAAATAAACATAAAAAAGATGTATAAATGATATTACACAATTCAGATGACATGAGAAAATGGCAACTGATAATCATTAAAATATTTTTTCAATTTTGTCAAAAGAATATCCGGTAACAGATCTTAAAGGTAACAACCGTGATCTTAATTGAGAGACTTTTGAGAGAAGACAAAATTGCCATCGCATCGATTATTCGCAGAGCGGATTTTCATTTGCCGAATTAAAGCTGTAAAACATTTCAGTTACACCGATCGTCTCTTACGACATTTATTGCCTTTCTTAGAATTTTCTGGCAACAATTAGTAAAACGAATTATTTAATTTCCTGTCACTAAGTTGAATAAATCAATCCGGCATCCGATATCTATTATTAAACAAAGGGGCATGTATTTTTCACTCCCGCGTGATCCTGATTAAATCATGTCATAGAAGGGACTTCGGTGACTTGTGCGATAAGTACTGAGAAATAACAAAGGCGTGTATGGACGCTAAACGACTTACCAGCCCTGAGCAAACGAAGGACTCGAAGTCGAAGGACGGACTGTATTAAGAGTACATTCTCACAGTACAAAGAATATTGCTCGTAATGCATTTATGGCGTATACGAACCTCCGTGACTCGTGCGATAAATTTACGCAAAAAGTCACGTTTTATTGCGACCAAAAATTGATTTTCTTCAATATATTTGTCATGCGCAAACGTTACAGTGCTTACAATTATTTTTAAAATTGTAATTTTAATTACGTTCATTTAGCAAATCGCAGTTTCCTAATTCGGCATTACTAAAATAAAATATATAGCGATTACTAAGATGGATTTTATTAAATTAATCGAAAAACTTGTTGTAATCGTAAACGTGTAATTGTAAAACAAATTGTAATGATATGAAATTTTAAGAATAATTTAAATTAAGTTCTTGGATCAAATTATTCCAATAAAATTGTCAAGATTATTTTAAAACTTTCCTCTCTTCCTCTCTCTTTCTCTCTCTCGCTTTTTCACGCTATTATATTATATATTAAATATTATGACAAACACAGAATAGTTATAGAAAATAATGTTATATTTATAGTCTGGTTTGTCATATTTCTCCCTAAAAAAATGTCGGATAAAGCTTATTTTTCTGATTTAGAATTTATTTCAGTGATATTTTGACATAGTTCGATACATTCAATACATTGAGGAAGATAATTTTTGTATCTTTCGCGAAGAAACACATATATGACGTATGTACACATGTCAAATATATGTTAAACGCATACGGTGCTCACGCACGTGTCGCGTGAACACCTTTGACATTACGTGCCGTGAACACCTTTGACAAGCCCACGTTGCAAAGTGCAAATGATAAACGCAAATAAGCAAGGTGACGCGTTACTGTCATCGTACGCGACCGCGCCTTTCCTCGTCATTGCTTTACTATCGCGGCTTATCGATCTTCATCGCTAACGTTCGATCAACGAGTGATCTATCGGCCACCCCTGAGCCGCTCGCTCGCCGACGAGCGCAGCATGTCGATACGAAAGCAACAGTGAGCGAACGTTTACCGCGCTCAATGTCAACACCTCTGTCCTGTCCCGCGAGATGCAGGAACATTCCAAACGGGCTCGCCGAGCAAGCCGAGCCGAGGAAAAAATATTTTTGTTCCCTCAGATTGATCAAATCTCCGCACGATTCGGTGAAACGGCGAGAGAGTATCGCGAAACGTCACAGTAATCGCGTGTGTGTAATACGAGAAAGCGAACGACGGTTCGCTTGCTTTTTTTCCCCGACAACGCACTCGCGATAAAACCCGCCGATTGCAAACCCACGCTGGCCTCTCCGTGGACGTTACGTTAGACCATTCAGCGCCTAAAACCTCTGAGGTTGACCTAAAAAATCAACTGTGCGAGAAACGATTGAAAATCATACGCAATAAGTTTATTATCGTCATCGTCATCTCGGCGATTGTGTCATTATTATCGCTAGAATTACCGGCGTTCTTGTAATATATGAGATTGCAAGAGGCATTTGTTGTAGCATCGATCATAGAAAATATTAATACTAACCCTTTACCAAACTATTTCTCGCAAATAAGTTAAGTTAAATATTTCATTCTCAGTTTTATCCAATCGGTCTAACACGAATCAACGAATTCCCATTACGAGGAATTTACAGAGAAATTTATGGAAATTTCAAAATATAGTTTGCCGATCACAAATTTGAAGAATTATGCTAACGCTACGTATTATATCCAACAGGATAACTAAGAGTTAAGAAATATTGGGCTTTAACAACAAGTTTATGAATAACGAATTCATTAACGGCTTCATTTGTTGAATCGTAGAAGATACGTTCCGAAACAATTGCATTCTGAGATTGAATTATTGCACGGTGTGAATATGCGACTGGGAAACTTTCTGGGACCATAGTCTACTTAATAGTGTTACTTTGTCATTACGAGCAGTTCCGCGTAAGTTTCGTATGATTAAAGACGATTAAAAGACCGTCGTTTCGATTCTGTACCGGTTTTATCAAAAGAATCAATAAATTTGTCATACTAAATATTTCAATGTCTAATTATACATTCTTCATTTCTATTTCTAGACCAGATTCTTATACATTTCAGCCAAGAAGTGATAGTGTGAAATATATATAGCTAATTTTATTTTGGAAATTTGTAGCAATTTGGTGTATATTTATAATATAAGAGAGAAAGAGAGAGGATATATATATATATATATATATATATATATATATATATAAAACATTTAATGATATTCCAAGACAAGTCCTCTAAGAATAAAACGTAGTAAATGAGCAAAAATAAGAAAAATAAAGAAAATATATAATATAACAGTAATATAATGCAAGAATCGCGAGAAGAATAATTTACAAAATAATAAAATAAAGTAGTAAAGTAGTAAAGTAAACAGAGAGTGAGGAAAGCTAATTCTCCTCGCCCTGCCAGATAATAGAAAAGTATGTGTTTAAATGTATTAAGTGTAATGACAAAATAACACTATTAGAACACTATTCTAATAGTAATACTATTAGAAGACTATGCTCCCAGATTCGCTTATGAAAGTGGAGAACGAGTTCCAAAATGTAGAGCTAAGACAATGGAGTATTGATACGTGGAAGTTCTGCTGGAGGAAATGAGGTCTAAGGAGAAGAAGCATAAACGAGGATCAAGGGCGGATATAAAAAACCAGAACAAATGTTGTATGTGATTATGACTCAGAAAACAATAGAGAAGCTAAACTCTTCTGTTATCAGCGGACAGCCATCCAAATAAATTATTATAAGCAAAGACGTGCTCATCTTTACGCAGATTAAAAATAAAATACACATTCAAACGCTTGAGTTTCAGCTTTTGCTGATTGATTAAATTAGTAAAAACGGCGGCATAGTAGTTGAAAAAGGGAAAAGATAAAAGAAGGATACGTCACGAGCCGTGTAAAAGTATAGTGAAGCTGTTTATAAAATTTTAATGCACATCACAAGATGCCGTTCACACGAGATAACTCTGACATGCTCTACTCAATTCTGATTCTGCTGGTAAGAGAGAGAGAGAGAGAGAGAGAGAGAGATTTAGAAATATTTCTATACACACTGCGGCAATCTATAACACACAATCACATTTTCAGACGAAGAATAAATATTATAGAATGAATATATCAGATTATATTTATTATTGAATTATTGTTTTAAAAATTATAATAATACTTCTTAAATACTAGCATAAAAACATATTGTAACGAAATATTTGTAATTAAATATATGTTTATTAATCTTTTGTCAATCTCTCTGCACAACAGGCACGCCTGTTAGAACGCACTCCCGTTGCATCTAATGCTAGCTACGTTGCATCCTTGCAGGCTAACATTATTTACGTGACAATCCTTGTTTGAAACTTAAAATTAAAAAAGATGTTCGCTCCATAATTATTAAGATATAAAAAGAATATAAAACATTATGTTGGCGATATTAAAATTTGCAGCTATGAGAACATCTCGAAATTTTTAACTGTATTTTACAATAAGGAGGTAATCGAAATAAATCAGTTGGTGGATTATGACGCACAGGGGATTTAAATTTATTTACACTTTAATATGAGCTTGCATATATTAACCAGTTGAGTTCAACGAAAGTAATAATGAACGAGCGGCGCGCTGCGGTCCAGGACGACGACTGGCTGTTCGTGATAAAACGATCTCGCCGCCTCGTGGCCGAGCTTCTCGTTGATGTGCGCCGCAGCGTGTTCTGCTTTGGCGAGGGCCACTTCCGGCGTGTCGACGACGCGGCCGTCAGGTCCGATCGGCGCACCGGGGACCAGTTTCGTCACCGCGATCGGTTGCACCAGCTGCGCGCTGGTGCTGACCACGTTGGACGGTGCGACGTAGGCGAGCACGTACTGGTCGGCCGACCTGACAGCTTCCGCGGCCAAATTAATCTTCTCGTTAATATGAGCGGCCGCGTGCTCGGCCTTGGCCAACGTGACTTCCGCGGTGTCGATCACCCGGCCGTCCAGGCCAATCGGAGCACTGGCATAGACCAGTGATTTAGCGACGCAGGCCAGGACGGAGACAACAATCTGTAAAGAATATGCCATCGTATTGTGACATGTTTTCTAAATATTCATTTAATGAAATTCAAAAATTTCGTACGTTAATTCTCAATCATAATGCGTCTCTTTCATCAAATTACGTTAGCTTACTTTAAGTGTAACAGCATTAACATGAATCAATATATAGAAGTTAAGGAAACTATCATACAATTATCATGATAATTGAGAGTAAGAAATATGAAATTCGTGTATATCAAAATAATTGAAGAAAATACAGCCATTAATTAATCAGTCTCTGTCATTTTCTTTAGCGAAAGCGATAATGTAAAATAATAAAAAAAATTAATAGCCTTCAGTACGATATTCCTTACTAAAGATTCTTTACTGATACTCACCAAGACCTTCATGTCGAATAAAATTACTCAGCTCCTCAGCGCTGCCGATCAGAATCAGTACTCGCCAAGGTGCTTGGCTAATATGTCGTGCACCACCCCGTCCACGCGGCTTTATATACCCCGTAGGTAAAAGAGACTTGCCGAACCAGGATGTATCCCATCGCGAACATCACGTAAAGTCCAGTGTCCAATAAAAGTCGACATGTATCTGACATTGACACCTATCATCTCGCTCCCGTTCGCATAATCGCGAATCATATCGACTTTGTCGATCTTCACAACGCCTAAATTGGTCCCCCTACCAATTAATCAGATCTGCGTAAAAAATAATCGATCGATTCGTCATGCTCGCCTTTTTTTAAGGCTCGTCAATTTGTCATAGGTGATTTTTTTCCGTTTCATTCGTTTTAATCACTAATTGTTGACATAAATATTTAAACAACAATAAATAATACTAGACCTGAATAACACAACCAAATAAAAAAATGCCTTTTCGGTCTAGAACTTTCGGTCTAGAAAGTATTTATTATTTCAGTGCAAATTTATTCACATATCCAGTTCTGTAAACTGCGCGCCGATTTAATTTTTGATCTTGAAACGCAATCCTAAACTGAAACTTGAATAGTAATCAAATTAATAAAACACATACGGTTGAGATTGAATCTTAGTGCCTAATAATATTTCTTATGTAATATATTTTCTTATGTAATATATTATGTAATATATTTTTTTCAGTTCATAAACTGCGCACGACTATCGAACTCGCAATCCTAAAGATGAAGCTAGAATAATAACAATACCACAAATTAAATTTAATAATACTGATGCATCTTAAAACACTGCAAAAAATTTATTGCAAAAAATATCACCATTAGCCAAGATTCGAATCTGGACCTCTCTACACTTCGTGACAGGTATCTTACCAATCGATTACTGAAGTGTGTGATGATGTTTATCTTTTAACCTATTTAACTCTTTTCCAAAAGGGTGAATTCTTTTATGAGGAAAAAGAATTCTTTCGGTCACTTACTGTGATAACTTTACATCGTGATTAATTGATTAAACTAATTAAAAAATTAATTTTGTTATGCAAGATAAATGCTTTTAGCTCCTTAAAAATAGAATTCATATGAAATCATTCTGTATGTTTCATTTCTTAAAACTGTTTAAGAGAATATATGTGTCTCTTAAAATTTATAATCAGATCAATTAAAATAGATTAATTAAAAGTCAGAAATGCTACGAATGCATATGAATCGGTAAATTTGTTTTCGCCGGACTAATCGAAGATTAAGTAACGCGACAGGCATGCAGGCAGGCATCCTTACCTAATTGAGCAGAAACAACAAGCCCGTTCTAGAATCTGATTACGCAGACGCGACCTTCTACATCACGGCCGATCTAGCGGAGAAATGGAAACGGGATCGGGTGTCTTCCCGACCTCGTAGGAAAGAAACGGAAAGAAAATCCCTCTCCGTTTCATCTTATCGACTCCCGTCCCTCCTTGCGACGTCTCTTCTTATTCAGCGTAAACTCTCGTTTTACAAACGGGCTTATCTTACCCGAGCGAAACGGAAGCAGCCGACCACACGCAGCTTTTCGAATCGAGATCTCTCCCTTCGCGTCCTCCCACGCGATCATCCTATTACGTGATCGAGGAGGACTATAAAGATGATCGCGACGACTGCGACGACGTGTCATCGAGTGCATCCCGCGACGTTACACTATTCGTCTACTATTGCGTGGAATCATTATCACTTTCAGTGTAACTGAGTAATGCGAGAGATGACACGTTTCGCGATCGTGCTACTTGGTTTGACGAACCTGGCTTTGGCCAAACCCATCTTGCTGTCCGTACCCTTGACGTATGCGACACCGCTGACACCCATTACGCAAGTCGATACCAATGGTGGAGCATTGGATGATCAGGAAGTCGCAACCGCACGCATCGACGAGAGGACGAGGTTGCCTAATGGGGCTGCAAGATCAATCGTTGGAACCCGGTTACTACGAGAACGACAAGCATTTATTCACGATGATGCATCGTCGATTTTAGCGTCTTCCGCGCCTCTCGGCGTCGACGGTAGAGTTGTAGACACGCCGGAAGTTACGGCTGCGAAAGCCGCTCACGCGGCCGCACACGTCAACGAGAGGATCAATCTGGCGAACGAGATTGCGAGGTCTGGCGGTAGTGCATTGGATTCGTCTGACGTCACCAACAGCGATCCCAACAGCATAATCTTGGACACACCGGAAGTCGCACGTGCCGACGGTCGCGGTTCAAAGATCGATCTGGCGAAAGAGGCTACGAGATCCAACGACGCTCTGCCGCGCGCCGTGAACGATGTAGTGCCGTTGGTATTTGGCAATGGCGTTGTCGCTCTGGTGCCCGTCGGTTCCGACGGAAGGCCACTGAACGCGCCGGAAGTAACCGTGCGCAGTGACCAGAATCTGGTGAACGACGTGAGATCCGTCGACGCTCTGGCGATCGCCGGTCCGGCGCTCGCTTATGGCAGATTGATTTACTGAGAAAGGTTTTATCGATGCGCTTGAAAAAAAACAGCTTTGTACGCATAACTTTGTATTAAGTAATTGCGGAATTTTAGATGATAGTTATAAGCTATTCGTAGATCTATTAGAGACCATATATCAAGAAATCTTTTCAACGAAAAATAAAATTTGATAAGACAGAAATAGAGTAATACTTCATATCATCTATTTTTTGCTTATACAACTATTATTTTCATTCGAAACTTATATTATATGTATTCTGTACTAAATATATAAAAATAAATAATACACACACATACACACACGCGCGCGCGCGCGCGCGCGTAAAGCCAATATATTATAAAGGAATAAAATTGTTATCTTACATGAATGTGGTACTTTATTTAATCCGCTCATATTTTACGCTAAGCTATTCGACTCGTCTCGATAAAATGCAAATGCGAGGCGGCAACAAAATTTTCCATATTTCATTGGTCTCCATATTTCGCATGGCAGATCCTCGTGAAGCGGTCAAAAGACTTTGCATCCCTAGGCGACCGATCGGCGACCAGTCGTCTCGCCGTCGAGAGGCGTTTCGTCGAATACACTATTGAGGCATTCAGATAATAAATCAACGATAATCCGCGGCGTCTTCTTCGTCGGGATCCCAGCAACCCTCTGCGATAACGATCGCGCGATGTTGCGCGACCCTGACGGTCGACGTATTAGGGCATAGTCGGGCGGATCCCGCCCTGGAAAAAAGCACCGGCACACTCTTGGTGAAAAGCAAACATTTGCGAAGCCGGATTCCGAAGACCGCGACCTCGAAGGGACCACTCGCGTGACCAGTTCTCGCCGTGGTGATCCACGGCGGCGACTTCGCGAATTTCTTCGCGACTCCGTAGGAAGAGGAAAAGGATGCAGCATCACGACGCCGCAAGGCGTGGTCGCATGCGACCGCGTGCGTATATAAACGTGTCCTGGCGTGTCGTGTCACGTCGAGGATACCGGCGCCGATACGAAGATATCGCCATGAAGAGCGCATTCGTAAGTGCTCGTCCCACGATTCTTCGCGTAGGAGGATCGCGAGTCTAAGACCCTCGATTTTACTCTTTTATAATCTCTGTTTCGAGATTGGTTCTTTTAACCGCGTGTCGGGACTATTTCTACGAAAGGTTGTTCGGGGCAAATTATCGGAAATTTATCCTCTCTTGTACAATTTTTAATTTTCCTATTTGAAAATTCTATTTGTCTGTCCAGAAAAAGAACAAGTATAATTTTGTATATAATTTTACGTAGCTAAAAAAAGATTTTATCAAGTCAAAATTTGATATTTAAAAAATGTACTTAAAAAATTTTTTTAATTAAAAATTTAAAAAATTTATATTTTAAACGACTCTCTTCATACAACGGGAATTTGATTTACGCCATTCTCGCAAAGTAAATCGCTGATACTTATCACGTAATGTTATCCGGCGATACTAATCCGTAATCCTAACATCTAATGCTTCCCGTGTATCTGTGATCCCACAGATCCCACAAACCGCAACGCGAAATATAAATTGATCTCATTTTCAGTTTTTCCTTGTCTACTGTTTGTTCGCGACCGGTTTTGCCAAGCCGCCGGTGTTCCTCAGTTATCAGGACAGCTTGGGCCAATACAGTTTCGGCTATAGCGCGCCAGGATCAGCCAGGTCAGAGGTCAGGACGTCCAATGGTGCGACCAGAGGCACTTACAGCTACGTCGACGAAACCGGTGTCATTCAGACCGCGCACTATTTCGCCGACGGCGAGAATGGATTCCAGATAACGGCGACGAATCTCCCGCAGGCGCCGCTTCCGGTCCAGGACACGCCGGAAGTGATGGCCGCGCGCACGGCACATCTTCAGGCCCTGGAACTGGCGATCAGGAGGGACGAGGAGGCTCACCATCGCGAAGAGAATCAGGAGAAGAAGATCGAGGGGAATCAAGCTGACGCGAATCTCCGTAAGACGCAGGAACTGGAAGTTAAGATCACGAAAATTCCACTGAACGAAGGGGAGCGAAAAGCGTTGGAGAACGCGAAGAACATCGAGCCGAACGCGAAGGACATCGAGTCGAAGGACAGCGACGAGACTCTGCAGGCAGTTGCTTCGAAAAGCGGCGTTGACAAGGCAAGCGAGAAGAGCACGCAGAAGGTACGTCAATCATGAAATGCCAAAGACAAGACTTACAGAATGTTAGATATTCATGAAATCTTAAAAGACATTTTTTAAAGACGTAAAATTTTGCAAATTTTCAAACGACATTCAATGGAATGACCGAGATACGAGCGTTTCGAAATATTCCGCTCCAAAATTCTTCTCTCATCGACATTTTTTGTGACCTTGTCCGCAGGAATTCGCTGGAAGAGTGTCGCAGGAAATTATCAGCGACGCAAATATCCCAGCGATCCCATTAATTTCCTCGCACGTGCCGCTATCCCAGGCGTTGGGACAACACGCGGTGCCGGTATTTCGGATCACCTTTGGAAACTACGAGCTCGAGCCTTCCGTCATACCAGAGTCGTTCGCCGAAGGTCATTATAATTGTAACTCACCTTACCGTTCACTCTCTCTTCTGTTCTGATTTATAAATATCAAGTCGCCGCGGGGTATCTTCGTTATCCATTCGGCGCCCCACAACAACTCTATCATTACACATCTCTTTGAATTATTTCTCGATTTAAAAAAATGCTTTTTGTGATTTAAAGCCGTGAGGAAAGATTACGGCCGGTATTCCTAGTAGTATTTCTTATTTCACGATCGTCTTAAGTAATGTCTTAATACGGCTCCGTGATTGGTTTATGACACCTTAAGGTTGTACTTAAGACGATCTTAAATATAAGAATATGAATATCGCTCTGCAGCACGCAAAATTGAGACACAGGACGTCTTACAGACGTCATTAAAGTATCCCGATTTTGGACATGGATGCTATCTGGATATGTACGTAATACCCTTATTCCATTATTTCTTATTCCCTTCTATTAAAAAATACGATCTCATCAAGATCTTTCACTTGTATCTATCGTCTTTTTTCTGTCTTTTTTTCTTTCAAAGGTCGTCCCATTTCCGGGACTGAAGACCGTCTAAGGTCACTTCTCTCCCACTGCGATTGCGACCGGTTCGCAAACTTGTTCATTAATATCGTAAATTATTGTAGTTTTGCAACACATCATGCAAATTGCTGCAAATTATAAAAGGTAGCGCTAGAAATGAGCTTGCAAGAAAATCGAAGTTAATGAAAGTGATTATCGTTCTTCTCTGCAGGCGCTTCTGGTGTAATCACGCCAGCGGCAACAACCTTGAAGAGCGCGACGGCGATTTCAACCGAGGGAGCAACGACACCGAAGAAGGAACAATCGTCGCAACATACAACCGAACAAATTCGCGCCGTCAATCCTCTGTCGATCGCACCGCTGAGCGTGATCCCGCTGAGTTCGTCGCAGCCGAGCATCATCAGATACGTACCATCGACGTCTCTTCGTTATGTCGCTTCCAACGTTCTGTGAACACGATAGAAATATATCCTGGAAAGTGTACGAAAGTGTACGTTCGCGGAAAGCTGGAATAAAAGGCTCGATCCGAACGATCTGAAATAATCAAATGGATTGGGGTTCCCTCCTTTTGTGTTTGTCAAGATACTTTTATTCTTCTTTACAAAATAATGCTGGATACTGTCGGACAATACAACGGAGTAGTACACGTATTATGATCGATACTAAGGATAAAGGATAATCAAAATCAGCGTCGACACCATCGCCGCCATCGTCATGGAGATTGCTATAGCATGAGAGGTAATGTTAGGTATATAAATGATATATAAAATAGTATATAAATGAAATATTAAACAATAATAACTTAAAGAAAAAATCTGGCGCAGCCTCCTTACAATCGAATAACCGATGAGAAAGTCTAATTAAGAATCAATGTAAGATGTCCGATAAAATCACAAAACTACTACACAACAGCAGTTGCACCTACACGATATGTCAATTAGAATGAAGCGTTCAACATTTTGATCGCGTTCAAGAGACGTCGGACAGGACGATTTGGACACACGAGCAGAAAATACTATAGTGTTAAAATCTCATTTTAAATTTCGCCTCGTGAGCCTTAAATCTTTGATTGAATCCAAGGAGAACGAAGTTGGCGAAAAGGCAGCGTTACTCGCAACGCAATTACTCGCAATGCAATTACTCGCAATGCAATTATTTGCAACGCAACGCGATATTGCCTCGTTAGATGTGCTTATTTTCAAAATTGTGTGTCGGACAACCTTTACGTGAGTCTCTACTTTTACTGGTCTGAAATTTATTCCTAATTTCGCATCGCGAGGAATCGCTACAGGTCGCAAACGGTCGCGGTTGCAACAACGTATTTACTGCGAACGATTTAAGCCCGAGCTTTGCGACAATTCGTTACCGTGACAGAACGAATCTCGGCGTGTTGTAGCAGATTCGTCCGAAATTAATTGACAGCCGGTGGAGCTGGTCGATTGTAGCTTCGTCCGCTTCCCGCACACTTAAGCCACAATAATTGAAACCGCTAATAGGCGGTTGTTGATAAATCGCAACAGTGATCCAAATAACGAAGACGTTAATAACAGGGTAGGGTTGTTAATAACAGGGCCGCCGAGACCATTTGATCGTTCGCAATAATAAATCGTCAACGATAATAATGACACAATAAAATTATATTGATTGCGACTTTTTTTGTGTGTGTATGTGAAGGAAGAGTTATAACGACGTAATTGATATTTGTGCCTCTCCACGTCCCGCCGTTACCCATTTTTTTCTCTATACATAACATTCTCTTTTACATATATATTTATATATATATAAATCTAAATTTTATAATATGTATTTATAATGTTCATATTTATATATAACACACTTGTTCTAGACGTCAAACGCATTGACTTCGAAGCTCGGATGATCGATACTCTCCGATCCTCGTCGCGAGTACTCTTCTTTTTTTTTAGTTACTGTTCATCAATCTGCGCTTTCTCCTTATTTTCCCATTTCTACCCGATATATATTCGCTATGCTGCTACCAATGACGGACAATTGCAACGCGCGATGTACAGAACTTTGCACGTACGTTGCTAACATTGCGCGAATGCTCCGAATATCTTTATATGTCCATTTAAATTAAAAGATACATCTCGAAGTATTCGTTTATATCTGGCGGATACGCGTTTGTACCTGTGAATGTCGCGAATACTTCCGAATAATCACAAACATGTGGAAGCTGCGGGTTAATAAAATTCGCGGTCGAAAAGTCGTTCGAGAAATGCCCTGAAGAGCCAATTTTTATTAACCCGCGCAAGTTCCAGCGGAGATCTCTCGCAGAGCGTGCGAATTCACGTCAATGCGAGCCAAATTATACCGAGAAAACAGGATATAGAATTTATACAGGCATGAACTACTGTACACACGAACATTTCATCGCGATCGTGCGCACCAACAATCGGAATACCTCTTGCAAAAGATAATACATTTACTTAACATTACGTGAGCAATATACGGAGAAATAAAAGAGAAATAGTTCAATTTCTCTAATTAAAATAATTTTCACACTCAATCTCTGTCGTCTCAATTCCCTGATCGTCTTTATTCGGTCGTTTGCCACTGAAAACTTCTTAGTACCCCTTTTGCGAAAATAGCCTCGAGGAGAGATCGTCCTTTCCACCCTTTCATTTTGGCTGGCATCGTCGAAAGAAACTAAATAGATGATTTTGAAAAAAAAGAAGGAAACGACTCCTTGTTAATTTCGTCTCTCGACAATTGGAATTGAATAAGAATTACTTGCGATAAATCCTCTCTGAATCTCTTGTATCATTTAAGAATGCTGTTAAAAGTATGAAAACGCGGCGCAGGTTTCATCCCTCGCCAGTGTCTTGAGAATCGGATGCGCCACGTTCGCTTAACAAAGTCTCGTTCGCTTTCTCTCGGCGTAATTTTTCTAATTCGCGCGTGGGCGGTACATTTTTTAAAAATGTAAACGAAAATTGATCTCGATCGGGCCGACGTGCGTGCGCGCGTGAATTCAGATTTCGCGGAAGATTACACATCGTGCGATCGAGTCGCCGATACGTAGATACAGAAGGGTCGTCCGAACGCAATCAGTTTTCGCGAAAGCTACCTTCGGCGAATATTGCGTGCGGTGCTTTGTCTTGTAAAAACATGACAATTTAATTGTTTAATCGCGATATTTCTCGATCTCGATCTTGCGACTCTCCCGATGGAAAATGCGACGACGCGGCCCATCCGCAAATTTTTCTCGTGCCTTTTTTTGTGTATTATTATCTCTCTCTTTCTCTCTTGTGCTTACGCCTTACAAAACTACTGCCGACTTACCTGGCACAATAAAATTTATTACTTAATGCTCTGTCTATATATTATGGTTTACTATTATAGTTAACTATTAAATCTTCCCTTCTTTTCTTCTTCGCATAAATATGTATACGAGTATATGACCACGCGTTCACTTTTTCTTGTTGTATGTATATGTACGTGTGTGAGTACTCAAGTTTTCACACACCGCGTGAGTGTAATTAATTTTGGTAATCTCGTCCTAACTTAGCTATAATCGCGTATCGATTTCAATTGACCATGATCGAAATGTGCGCACGCTTTTTTTCCACGCACGTTAATTATGAACGATTGACTCCGTACTCCTTTCTAAAAAAAACTTGTAATCAGACATCAAAGAGCTCTCTCTCTCTCATTCTTTCTCTCATGCATCCAAAACGGTACTCTTCCCAATCTTTGCACCCAAACTTTCGCTAAAATGCCTCATCGTCATTCGCACAATACATTCGCCCTGGAAAAAATTTGAGGGTGAATCGGTATGCACTGCACAAGGAAAGAATATACGCGACTCATTTTCTTGCCACGACAAGTTTGACGTATAAATTATCGAGCTGAGAGAAATAGAAAAGTTTGCACAAGGAAATATTAGATTGATTTTCGAGAGATGATATCGACAATACAACGATAACGGATTAATTAGATACCACAATCGCGTCATTGTTTTTGACGATATTTAATGAGATACTACTGGAAGTACTGTCGTTCACGTTGTGGTCGACTTTCGAGAGATATCATCAGATTGTTATATGCTGCGAACTACTTTTTTTAAGGCCGAAGTACTTTTTTAATACTGCGAACGCAGTAAATTTCTAGAATAGGTACTAATAAGATTCTGATCTTTCTTATAGAAAGACAATAATAATATAGGAAGACAATAATAAAAATGTTACAAGAATGGAAAAAAGTTATTAAAAATGCAACACAAATATTAACTGGCTCTATGAATACAAATATGCATTATCGCATTGATCGTACTGAATTATTAATTATTTATAGACGCAATTTTATTTAATAAAGTGAATATCTGACTTTCCCAATTATTAATAATCTATAAAGCTATTTATAAAGGATTTTTCTTAAAAAGAATTATAATTTTGATATAAAGCATAATAGAAAAAAGATTGCCAAGTTTGATTTGTCATCCTTGTCATTCCTAATAAACGCGATTCATTATAAGAGTATTTCTAAACTTTAAAGTCTATAATCTATATAGTCTATAATCTATAATCTATTTATACAGAGAAAAAAAACATTTCACTAAATTTCTCCACGGTTCATCCTTATCATGCAAAATTATTTGCAGCGTATCGCTAAATTCATCAATATTTCTTCAAAAATAAAATTTGTAATTACTTTTTCGTTTGCAAGTCCAATTTGTCACAGTAAGAATTTATTATCTTCATAAACCATTAATTAGTTTCTTGAGAAAATTATGCCTAATATTGATAAATGAAAATAAAGGAAATGTAATTATTATCACTTACTTTCTTTTCACTGTGCTTAACTTTTTTCGCGATTTTATTATTTATTTACGCATATTTACGTTGAAAGTTATCAAAAGCGAAAGATAATAAAAATTCTCTGTCACACGATTTAATCTGTTTTTTTTTCCTAGAATTAAATAAATAGAATTAAATAAATTTTATTTTATTTAACTCAAAAATAAATTTATTATTTAAATAATTATCATTCAAACATTTAATTCAGAAATAAATTTATCGATACGCAGCAATCGGATGAGATTGAACTCGAGACACACTGTTTCCCTTAAAAGACCGAGATCTTCGATTTTTTGACTGAATGAAAAAAAGCAGCTTACATGCGCTATGTTAATTTTTGACTAATCGTAAACTAACAGTGCCCACTGTTGTTTTCATTCTTTACATATGCCTATTAATCTCGGGAACGCTGAGAGATACTTGAAGAGACTTTATACACATATTACCTCACGCGACCGTGCTATTCGTTATAAAGTAATTTATCTAAATTGTATGAGCCAATCTACGTTTTATCAGAGTGTGAATTACACGTATGCCGACTACGACGCTTGGAAGACGCTCGGCCTCGTCGTGAATTTCCCGACGATCGGAGAACCGAGTTTGTCTTCCACAGCGCAAACATATGTTCGCTTCGTTGACTTCCCCCTCATAAAGCGCATAATCTGAATATCCATTTATCTACCTAGCTACACGGAGCCTTCGTGATGGCTCTATCGCGCGTATACCACACATACGAGGATTTCGACGGGTAATTAATCAATTATTAGACCGACCGCCGATCGTCTCAACGAAATCGGCAAATTTCATCACTTATAGACATCAGTCCAAGGTGATTTAAATGGTGATCAGAAATATTGCGCCGAACTTCGAAACGTGAGATGCTTTAGATGTATCTCGCTGCTCGTGAAGGTGTCGTGGTGTGTCTGCGAACATGTGTCTCGTGTAGCACACAATGATGCACAGAGAACAGCATCATGCAGGAGAAAGATTTCGAAGATCGGAAACTGTAGCGACACCGGTCACATGTCGTTCTTGATTCAATATTGCTACGCGCTGAATTATCTTTTCTCCTGCGATATCTTAAAGATAATTCACAAAATTGAGAATGTCTACTAACATAATAAAATATCGAACTATCGCAGGTCGTATGTGTTACATTATCAATTACTTGTATAATTAACAAGTTTGATCAATATCATCATTATATTATGATCTTCTATTCCCATGCGTAGCGATATTGTTATCGAGTCAATAACGACAATAATAATTGTCTCAACGAGTGTCCACGTGCCGAAAAAACCAAAGTTTTCAGAGTAATAGCAGTAATAGTAGAATTATATAGTAACAGTGGTAGAGCAGTAGTAATAGTAGTAGTAATAGTAGGCCGTTCGAAGTAGATGGTGAAGGGGAAGACGACGACAGGCAGTAGCATAGCGATAGTTCGACGATCAGTTCGAGCTGGAAGAAAAGTTATCGGGGGGAAAAAGAGCGGAAAAAGAAGAAAAAAAGAGATCTGAAAAATTCATAGAATTAAACAAAAATTAAATCTCTCTCTCTTAAGGAGATCCCTCTATAATTAATTACACCAAACAATCGAATCCCGATGTCCCAAAGAAAAGAAAATGTCGATCGATTAAATTAAAATAAAGGGAAGATCATCAAACGGGATTTCATTGAAGTTCTAGTAACTAGTACAGATATTATTGCTGCTAGGATGAAGATATCGCAAGATTGCAAGTATCACAGTTAACGTGTGAGGTGTCTTCCTCGTACAAGCTACAGGGGAAAATAAAAGAGCGCATTATTGGATCGTGAGTCTTAAGACGGTAGAAAAGGATATGGGGTATAGTACATATATATACATTGAGATAAGAGTGTGTGTATATATATAGCATGTATATATATAGTATACAGACAGATGTAGAGCTACATAGATATACGGAACGCTAGAGGTACAAGTAGAACATGATATATGGAATACGAAATTATATAGAGTGCCACTAGACTTAGTTATGCAGCTTGTTGACGATACAAAAACGTTAGTACAGTAGTGGTCAAGCTCGTCAGAGATAAACACGACGTCCATTCGACAGTTCGTGCGGTTTCCCCAAGTGCTCCGATGTACTTTACGCAAAATATAGTCTTCCCTCCAACGAGATATATGCATCTTGTTCAATAAAAATACAAGTATTTACATCAAGTACTTTCCAACTACGTGTTGAACAATCTCCTTGTTTTTGCTGAACGGGAATTTTGACATTCGTTCGGTTCGTTCTTTGCCCGATAACGATTCTCGTCGTACATACCGTTATTCTAATTGATAATCATTTATTAAGATTTTAATATCTCTCTTCGATTTTCATATTAAGGATAAAGAACGATTCGCTCCGACACATCGGGATTCCGGATGGATGTCGAGTGTGATCTCTGACGTATATCGGAAGTGTGTGTATATGTGTGTATGTGTGAGTGTGTGTGTGTGTGTGTGTATATATATACATATACACCTATTGGCAAAAATTCAGTGCCGGAGCAAAATAATCGCACGGCTTCCGATCGTGCTCGCAATCTCGACTCGATCGATCGGTGTCGCGGCGGAGACATTGCCAACGCATATGTAAGTTACTCTGTAGATCACGATTCGATCCGTTCTCTCTTCTGTTCTCTAATACCACATTAGACGCCTCCTGCTTCTCTTGCTTCTCGTTTCATTCTCTCTTGTTCGCTCACACTCTCTCTCTCTCTTTCTCTCTCCTTCTCGTCACTTCACTTCGCGCACTCTTTCTCGATTCTAAAAAGGTAATATGACGTTGATCCCATAGAATACAGTGTTTTTTTTAAACAACTAGGCACAATTCCTAATGATTGTTTTGGGCGAGCTTGTGCGCAAGAAAATCTTCCTCCTTCACTCCCGAATGGCGGAACTCCGTTGCTCGATCTTCGGACGCGTCGAGGATATCCTGCCCGTTTTCACACAACGTCGTGGGCAATTTCTTAACGAAGCGCATAACTAAGAACGGTTAATCGAGATTTCGCATTTTCGTAAATGGAAAATGCGACGGAATCCTTTAATTATTCAAATTATGCAAGAGATCGACGGATCTAATATGTGACGATTTCGATATCTTCGAATTTTCGACAAATAATTTAGAGAAACAGTTCGATATAAAAATTTCTTTACTTCACATCTATCTCGATGTAGGATTGCAAATCATGAAGAGATCGAGCAATTGTGATTAATCAACGATTAATTATGCGCTCCACTTGTGTCTTTTTGGCAACGCAGAGTTTCCAGACGCGTTGAAAGATACGAAATAACAAGTTCAATTATCCTTTCTTTCTGATCTATAGATCATAAGGATCGTCGCGCGCGTGTAGATCGTCGCGCAATTACGATTACGATGCAATTTACGATTTACTCTGCTTTGATCTACATTGACACGGTTTCTCTCGAAAAAAAAAACAGAAGTAAAAAAGAAAAACAAGATAAAATAAAGCGGATCATGAACAGAAAATTTGAGGATTGCGCATAAAGGAGCGACAAGAAATTTATCCATGATACATACACATACATATATATTATATATTTTTATACGTAAATACATATATGTATGCATCCCTCTTCAGTATGATAAAAAATCGTATTCCTATT
This sequence comes from Cephalotes varians, assembly GCA_037157785.1. Lineage (NCBI taxonomy): Eukaryota > Metazoa > Arthropoda > Insecta > Hymenoptera > Formicidae > Cephalotes > Cephalotes varians. The sequence continues at coordinate 706,431 of JANQDE010000050.1, read as the reverse complement.
TGAAATAAATAAGATGGCATGAAGCTCTTCAAGTCGCTCCCGAGGATCGCGCGAAGCGGAAGATGATTCAGGGAAAAGGGCGATTAGGCGGCCGGAGACATACAGAAAAAAAACACAAAAAAACGGGTAGGTTTATTTTTTTTCTTTTCAATCGTTTTTCTTGACAAATCGAAGATTAATTATATGTATATGTACTTTCGTCCCGCTCGCTCGCGAAGTCTTTTTATTCTCGCTTCGACACTCGGTGATATCAGAGGAAGAGGAAAGGGGGAGGTCAGTGGAAGAAATAAATGTATCGGGAGATAGAGAGCTCTAGTAGAAAAGAAATACCAATTAATCGCGTGACCATAGGAGCAAGAATTATTCGAACCAATCACAGAATTGGTCCATGTTCTGATTCACGTTCTGTGATAGATCCGAGTAATTCTTACTCCCTTGATCACATAATCAGTTGGTTCCTCTCTCCTATTAAAGGCTCTCTAGTCGGGAGGGTAATGTGACAGAGAAAAAAAACAGTACAGAGATTCGCAACACCAAGTAGATGCAAAGGAGGGAAAAGGGAATAGGTGGAAATTTCGATTAAAAGTCGTTGTTTGGTTAAAAACGGAATAAAATAAAGAACAGGCAAGGACATACAATTACTTACGAGCCGTAAACACATTGAACGGTTACAGTAAGAGCAAACATTGGTCGGAGCGGCAACAGTAGCACTCATAGTATAGTAGAATAATACAGTAATAATAGTTAGAGTAATATAGTAATAATAAGAATAGAAGTATAGTATAAAGCACATACGATTTATATGTATATATAATAATAATAATAATATATGTATAGAGAGAGAGAGTATGTGAGAAAGATTAAGAGAGATAGAGAAGTAACATAGATGATGAAGAGAGAGAGAGAGAGAGAGAGAGAGAGAGAGAGAGAGAGAGAGAGAGAAGTAGAGAGACAGAAAGATATAGTATAGTTGTGATAGTTGCTGACGTTGAGAATGATAACGATCCGCATTGCCATTAACTCAACATTGCCATTAATTAAATATTGTAAGAAGATAAGGCATTTTCCTCATTTTTTAAATATTAAAAGTTATTAATGTCACAGTCATCACAAATTAACGCGAATAATGCGAATTGTTATAAATTTCTGATAGAGAGAGAAAAAAGAAGCGGAAAGAGTAAAAGTGATAATAGAATGTGATTAACGATGGTGAACAATGATAAGAATAATAGTAGAGTAATAAAGTAGAGTAATAGAGTAGAGTAATCGAGTAGAATAATAGAGTAGAGTAATAAAGTAGAGTAATAGTAGTAGTAATAATAGATAAGAGTAAACAGTGACAGATAGAGTAAGGGTGAACAGTAGTATCATTATCAAAGAGCGATAATTCGAAAAATTAAAATTAAGTTAATAAGAATAAGAATATAAATTGTAAGAAGTGCGTTTCTAGCGAGAAGAGCAGACTCTCTCTCTCTTTCTCTCTCTCTCTCTTTCGGCACGTAACTCAAGCGCGTCGTAAATGCTAAGATAAAAAAAAAAAGGAAAATCAAACATAAGAATAAGAATTATAATAAGAGTAGATAATTAATATTAATTAGCGCTAACAGTAAGGATCGCAGTGGTGATGATAATAGCAACCGGCAACGATTAAAAAGTATAAAAATAAAATTAAATGTAAAAAATAAGAAGCGCAGAGGTAAAACGCAAAAAAAAATACGATAGCTTCAGCGGGAAGAAGTAGTGAACGATGATAATACCGATAATGTCAAATAGCAAATTCGATTGCAACTGATACGCATAGCTGCGTATTAAAGCCATTGTACACTGAAAATGAAATATCTCAAATGATAAAAATGTACATCTTTTACCAAACCACACAATAAAGAATTTAATCCGTGCAATATTTGCAATTTAACCCGTGTCTATTTTACATACAGACTTGACACCCGAGACACTACCGTGTCTCCTGATATTATTATCACATCTTTATGCCGATTTGTGTATTATGGCTTTAATGTGCATCAGTGCGTCCAATTGAATCCGCTAAAAGTAGTGGAACGGGAATACTCGTAAGATGCTAAAACGCGGACAGACCTGGAAGATATATATAATTGTACAATCGAACTTCTCGCACTTGTGATATGTACACATTCCCTTAAGTATTTCCTGAGGTAATTTCACGAACGAGCACGCATAACGTAAAGGAACTATCTTCGCGCGGTGAGAGATTCGCAAAACATTATCTTTAACTCACATAGAAGTTATGTTAGTCTAATTCCTTTCAAGCTAATGAAACAAATTACGCGCGCGATTTGCGAATCGCATGAAGAAATTATGAATAACGAATAGAATAAGAAAATAGGATCTCATTCGCAAGCGGATGATATCGAGGACAAAATTAAATTAAGAAAAGAGAAAAAATTTACGATATACAAAACTTGGAACGGTATACAGCCAATGGAATAAAACGACGCGCCAACGATCGATCTCTTTGGGGGGGGGAAGGGGGGAGATCGAACGATAAAAGCGCCTCCAGATCTGTCGAGATGAAAAATCGAGAAAAATACTTTCATAAAAGGGGGCTGGGGTCCAAGAGTCGAGCTATAAAAAGGGTCGTGTGCGATAATGTTAACAATATCGCGTCGGCGTACGCTATACATGTGTCTGGTTTTCGTGTGAGCGTGTCGCGCCAAAAAAAAGGCACGTGGAAGATCGTCAATCGTATGTGTTTCACGCGTGTGTCAAAAAGTATATATCCTTGTGTTTAATATATATATATATATAACATATATATACCATGCATATGTGTATGTATGATAAATGCGAACGTGTGGATGTGCGCGCGTCTCGCGTAAATGCTGACCGACAATAGAAAGATCGTCTCGTCGATCGTCTCGGCGATCCTCGAAAAAAGTCTCTTCTTCCACTTACTCTTCTCTCCACGTCACAACTGTTCCCTGAATTTTTGTTTCTCTTACTTTCTTCTTTTCTCCTGTCGCGCGCTTCCATCGCGATTCGCACCGCGCGGTGCAGGGCGCAACGAATAAAAAAAAAAAGATCACTCTCGCGATCTCCGCCTTCCTACAGATAAGACTAATCTCTAATCGAACTTACTAAGAAAGAGCTTAACCGTAAAACGCCCGCTCTGACAATGGTTCTCGTCGAAAGAAAATCGTCTGTTTTGCCGGAGACGAGCTGATTGTGACTTGCAACGCAATTCCTGGCCCATGATTGGTTTTCTCTCTCACATAGATATTTTCTTTTTTTAAAGATTTATCAGTTTTTAGAGCGCGCCTCGCCGACCGATCGGACTACTGATAACGTGATTCCGCACGATTCCAGATTTTATCAACCGTGCTCGCGCGTTGCAAATATCGTTAAGAACAAATATCTTTGGAAGGAATGAAAGATTTTTATATCTTTTTTCATTGGGAGCAACGAAACTGTCATCAGTTGTCGATCGGATCGGCGAATGACGACTGTGAGACGAGGGAAAGAAGGAAGATACACGCAGAAAACCAAGGATCTTCCTGGGCACGGAATTTGGAAAGTTCGAGAGCTAAAAGGCGGAACTGACATTTGTCACGATAGGCATGGAAGTTTTTGCAAATAGGCGAAAAATAGCTGGCAAGATTGCACGGAAAGGCTTGGAGCGACGTCGAAGAAGTAGTATATGTACAACCTGAGATTTTTCACGAAATTCTCGAACGCGGAAAAGGATGAGAAACGTGAAAGATGTTACTCTAAGCTCTATATATAAATTTACCAAACGAAATATTTTTTTTCCGATGTTCATCATGATTTTTATAAGATTTCTCATTGTTAATGCGCCAATTAATAGGAGATTCAATAGCTAAAAATATCGTTAAAAGGTGATCTCTAAAGGATATATTAATCGGCTGCGAGATGTCTCGAAGAGATAAAACTGTTCTCGAAAACATGAAAACCCCCAACAATTATAATCGTCGTGCGAGAGAAACATTGATTTAGTTACAAATCTAGACACTTCCGAATAAATAAAGTCGCGATAATGACGCGAGCCGGAAACGAATCAACGTAACATTTATATCTTCTGTTTTCTTTTATTTACAATTCTGGTTCGTTAGTATGCGAATTCGCGCAGAGTTGTCCGCCAGCTCGGTGAAAGTCTCTCGAAGAAGGAAAGTCCACGATCGGAGCATGGGAAAGCCTCGTTGCGGGGATGAGGGACCGAGAAAAAGAAGGGAACATGAAGAAAGGGGTTTGGTACGTAGGCAGCTTATCACGACTTTTCCGAGATTCCCTTCGTCAATTGTCGATACAGAGAGTCGAGTGATTGTCATTTAACTATACACATTACTTAAGTCTGGAGGCTTAATTAGAAAGGAGCTACTACACGACTCTAAGACGCTACTAACGTTTCTTTTTTTTTTTTTTTACTTCACTAACACTCCTCGTTACAGAATCGCACCTCTCTCCTCTCTTCCTCCCTGCTGCAACGCTTCTCATCACCTTAACGACTACTAGTTAACTTCAAGTCTCGTGGGCCTACAACGTAGTGTTTTTTTTTTATTTTTTTACGTAAAATTCAGCCGTCTTTTGTACGCGCGCTAATCGAGAAGAAACAAACAGTAACCCTACATTTCCGACTACGAACGTGTCGTCTCGTCGCGAGAGGCTCTAAACTATCTTCTCCGTCCCGCTACTTATCTCTCTTTATCACCTCGAAAATTAGGCTCCATTGAATTGTACATTTATCTCTACGTTCGTTCTCTTCTCTTACGATGTACCTGGCTATAACGGTTATGATAATAGCGATATAGTTTCGGAACTACTCGAAATATTTGATAGCGGCTCCATTTTCGAGGCTTCTCTTCACTATTCCCTCCCCCCTTTAAAATAAAAAGCTCACCAAGAAGTCGAGACGTAAGGACGCGGTCAAATCTTTCCGCGCAAACGAAGGTAAAAATGATTGACAAATTGATTGATCGACCGCGATCTCGCCATCTCATCCTCGAGATCTAAATTCGCGTGATTTTCGTGAAAGTAAGAGCAGGCAAGAAAATCGCGGAATCGCTCAGTCAACAGACACACCGGATAATCGGCGTGTCTGTTGACTGACCGACCTATGCGACGTCCAGACGTTACGTACACAGAAGAAGAAGACGTTGCGTTCGCATTCTTTTCGTCCATCCGCGCCCGAAGGATCGAGATAACAACCGATGTGGTAAACGCAATATGAAAAAACCGAATCTGTGAGTTTAGCAGTCTTAGCCAAGTAAGAGAGATTGGCGGTACAAAAGTAAAATTGTGGTCTTCACAAGTTTCTTCCTTTGGCACTCGGAGCCTCTGCGGATTGTGCTATCCAATTGTAATTATTTTAATATTACGGCATTTGAACTGATGCTTGTATGCTATCTCGACCCTCCTGATCCTCCATGTAAAACGCCCGTATTTGCTCTTTTACCGTCGACGCTCTATCTATCCCGAAGACACCGCATTTTGGAGACCCTGTGTGTCTTTTAAATGCTTCTCCCCTCTCGCGATAAACTAATGTATACTTATTTTAATTTTTCGAGCAGTGTTTTTCTCTCCGTGTGAATAAGTGTGCATGTGCGTGTGTCGTGTGTAGTCGCGCGTTTGTCGTAAAAGTATTTTCTCGCTGCTGGCCGCCCGTTGTTTCGTGTAACATCCAAATCGTTCTCCCAATTCTAGAAGAAGGGGTCACTCGCGAGTCGCGATGGCCAATAGCTCGCAATTGCGAGAAACGTAGCAAGGTTTTCGCAACTCTTTCTTTGAATCGCGACGTCCTAACTCTAAAAAAAAAAAAAATTTGACGCGAGAAAAAGGAAACGCCATCAGCATGATGCACTGACGGCGTGTCATCTTTTAGATCCGTTCCTTTCTCGGTATCGACGACGCCTAAGGCCCCGGTTAGGCAAGCGGACCATATCCTGATAATTTTCTCAACAATATGTCTAAGATAGCACAGATATAGTGATTTTAAACTCATCATATACATATATTTTTTTTTATACACGCCTCTATCCGATCACGTTAACGTTGCGTATTGTATGTGTGTATGTGCGTGTTCACGTGTCCTCCTCCGTCCTTGCCGTTTCTATGTACTTGAGTTCCGCCGCGCATATTATATATATATAATATATATTTATATATATATATATATATATATATATATATTTGTATAGATTAATCTTCTCTCTAATTTATGTGATAATCCGTAACATGTTAGTAACCCTATATATAGACTTATCCCTTATTAATAAAATATAGATTATCGGGATGCAGCCGCTGCACATTTTGGACACACCTGTTACAATGCGATATATCAAATATATAATAGTCCGTGTAATAAGCCCGTGAGTGTGTGTGTGTTTTTTATCTGTGTATGTGTGTGTGTTATCTGTGTATGTATGTATATGTGCGCGATTCTGAAGTGTGTCTGCTTATGTGTATATGTATATTCGCGTACACATGTAGTTCGGTGTATATCTGTGTGTAGGCTAAGCTTCATCTACTAACGTGGCTCTCTACCAGACCCCGAATTTCCTTGGTCCGAGTGCGACATCTCATCGACGTCGTTGCGCCGTCTCCTCCGTGCGATTGAGGTCAACGAACCGAGCGATATGCAGGATTTTACCGAACAGGAAACAAACGCTTGCGTCAGGACAATGAAAAAACGTTAACGCTTATTTTATCCCCGATTGAAATCCCTTCTTCTTAGATTATTATTCGTACAGCTTCCATGTAAAGATCCGATCGCGTGGTATCATTCATTCGATATCGTTTATGAAATCTTCCTGGATGCGCGAAAGCGTAGCGTCTACATCGCGGGAAGGGATGAAAGTGAACCCCTGCTGAACTACCACCGGCCGATTCCTCGCGCGACGAGTTTGGGGAAATTTCGGAGTCTGAATAATCTACGACACCATGTAGCGAGTGCTGGCTACTCCAACCCTCACCTCGGCCCCCCTCAACCCAGCTAGTGATATAGTCGACTTATCCGTCTACAGGGTGCCTCCTTTTTTTCTTCCTCATTTGTTTTTATCTGCTTTTGCCCACGCGAGGACCGTCCGAGCGGAAAGGAGGAAGGCCGATCTAACGTGTGTCGTATGGCGACAGAATAAACCGAATGGATGTGTGCGATTTAACGTCGGGCACCCTGTAGATATCTATAGCTCAGTATAGCTGCCCCGTTCTCCGGTACGACGTTTCTACTAATAATAGTTCATCACGGAAAGAACGGCTCGCACCGCTCGCCGAAACGAGTTACTTTGGCGATAACGTTTCGGAGGAATCTCGCGACGAATTCCTTCTCCTGCGAGCAGAAGAGCTGATTGTCACCATTAGCGTGGTGTGAATGATGAAAGAAAAAAAAAAGAAAAAATTACGTTCGGGTTTATGTCGCCCTGCAATAAGAGATTCCGAAAACGAGAGAGAAAAAAATGAAGAAACGCTGAATGCGTGCACTTATATGTGGATCATCACGTGTGTGTGTGTTCCGTACAGATGGGTGTGTGTGTGGACGCGTGCCGTACGCGTCGACAGGAATGTGCTAAGAAACGGCCGGCAAGCGACAAAATGTAATTAACGACTCGGCGTAAACGGTGGGTGCTCGACGTTGCGATTCGCGAAAAGAGTACACGTGTGTGTGTGTATATGTATGTATAAATCGAAATATACG